>JAOSBO010071068.1:0-28016 GCA_027563915.1 Erythroxylum rotundifolium | reverse complement strand
CCAGTGACTCAACCTCACCTCTATGAAGAGGGAATGAGCTCAGGGGGCAATGGGAGTCTGGTGACCAACCAGATGCAAGCATTCCTAAGGAATACAGGTCACCAGGCCGTTCAGCAGCTAGTGACCATAGGCCAGACAATATATGGGCAAAACGCTCAGGCGATAGATCACGTTATCAGAGATGCGCTGCGCGAGATTGCCCAGGAGTTGTATGGGCCCGGTTTCAATTAAATTGTTCGACCTGAGTTTAGGAAGCCTTATCCTGAATTCATAGACAGAGCAACCTTTCCCAGGGGTATAAAAATTCTGGATTTTACATTGTTTTCTGGAGAAGATGGGCAGTCTTCCATCAAGCACATAGCGAGGTTCACCACTTAATGCTCGGAATTCTCTAGCTATGAGAACTACCATTATCTGCTACTGAAATTGATCCCAAATTTGTTAACTGGAGCTACTTTCTCTTGATACCTGTCACTGCCAAGAGACTCCGTATTTGGTTAGGAAGATATGACAAGAGTCTTCCATACTCAATTTTACAGAAGTGAACCCGAAGTCAGTATCGTGGATTTGTCCAGGCTTACTCAGTGTATTGGAGAGATGGCAGATGATTTCATTGCCATGTTCAAGAGGATGAGAAACAAGTGTAGGATCAAAATTCCGAAGATTGAGTTCATAAAGGTGGCGCAAAAAGGTTTGGACTTAGAGCTGAGGAAAAAGTTTTAAGGCATGGATTTTAAAGACTTTTTTGAGTTGGCTATGAAGGTGATAGAATACGAGAAGCTATTTAAAGAAGACCATAAGCTCAAAAAGCAGACCATGGGGACTTATTTCAAGGAAGTCCATAACGCTGTAGTAGAGGTTGCTATAGCTGTTGTATCTGATACAGGAAGCATAGTATGCCCACACCTGGCAAAGATGCCTTTTGGAATGCAACAAAGTAGCGACAAGAGGGGGAATAAGTGCACCTTCAACGTAAGTAGAACGTCAGAAATTTTCGATTATCTCATGAAGATCGATTTTTTTTCTTTGCCAGAAGATCACTCAGGAACATGATTCAAGATCACATCAATAGGAAAATTCTCAAGTTCCCAGAACAAGCAATGCTCATTGACAAGAATCCATTCCCGGTGGGGTCAGTGAACATAGCAAGTATTGACATGAGAAGTTGGCTCAACCAAAAAAGGAGGCAAGAGCATACAAATCAGGTGTGGTGGCCTAAAGGGTGGAACATGTGGAAAAGGAAAGACGACCTCACCATTGCTTCTAAAAGGCAAAAGAGAATCAGTCTGCTAGAAAGGATCGATAGCCGGGTCACCGGAAATAACTGTGAAAGCCGGTGATTACGTAGCCATCAACACTAGCGGTCACCTGAGATTTGTCAAGCCACCGATGCCTAAGAAAGCTAGAGAGTCGATTCGGGTGGAAAGCAGAAGGAAGTATAAAAAGGAAATACTTACTTTTGCTAAAAAAATGCTAAAACAAAGAAAAGAAGGTTGCAGCGCAAGAAGTTGGCCGAGAGACTATTCGGGGAAAAAGAGGAACTGGAAATGAAATTTCAAGATCAGACCATGGCTCACTTAGTGCAGAAATAAAAGATGCTTGACAAAGGGAAGGAGTTGGCCAACATGACCAAGTCACAGAGGAATTCAGAAGATTAAATTTAGAAAGAAGGCAACGAAGGATGGTGATGCCGAGGAACAGGATGACAGTTACTTCAATGTTGGTGAGGTCCCTGTCTATTACCTGGGAGCCGCTTCTGTGTTGTTATCATCTATTTTTCGATGTGTCGATCCTGATGACGAAGCGGAAGAGAAGCCAAGAGATGAAGAAAAAGTTTGGGTTGTAAAAGAAGAGCAAAATCCGATGGAGAAATTCTTAGAAAAAATACAGGACACCTAGGAGAGCAAAGCTCTGATGTTCGACAAGCCGTTGACAGTGAATCACACTAAACCACTAAACATACGGGCTTACATCAATGGAAAGCCACTAAATAGAGTTTTGGTGGACAATGGAGCAGCTGTAAACGTGATTCCCTTGAAAGTGCTATTAGGACTTGGGAAAAAAGAAGAGGATATCATTGCTACAAACCTAGTGGTGACTGCGGTGACTGGGGACGTGCAAGAAAATTAGGAGTAGTTCCCTACAAATAACAGTGGGGAGTAAGATGCGTTGTCTATTTTCTTCGTAATCAACACTAACGCGAGTTATAAGTTGCTTCTGGGCAGAGACTAGATTCACGCAAACATGTGTGTGCCGTCCTCTCTTCACCAGTTCTTATTGTTCTGGCATGGTGACAACGTGGAAATGGTTAAGGCAGATAATAATCCCTTTAGTGCTAAATTCAATTTGGTGGACGCCTGCTATTACAATGGAGACACCACGCCAATTACCTTTGAAGGATTGGACAAAGAAGGCAGGCCTACATTGATGAAGTTTACCACGGATAAGCATTTGCTACTTCAAGCAACTGGTGCCCGTGAGTAGAATAAAAGCATCAGGCCACCTAGGCCGATGGAAGAAGACGCTGGCCAGTCAGGCCAATGATCGCTCAAGGAAATAAAGAAGGGTGGTCAGTGGCTACAAAGGTTACCCAGGAAGCAATTTTGCAGCAGGTCAAGAAACAACTAGTGGTCAACCATGAAATCGAGAAGTTCGGGACATAGTTAGTTTATGAAGGAGAAATCCCAGAAATAGTAAGAGATGAAATAAATCTGGAAGAGCTACAAGTCACGCCACCCAAAATGGAAGATGAGAGACTCCAAGTGAAGGATCCTATGGAAGAAATCAATTTGAATATTGCCGAGGATCCTAAAATGACATACATCAGTGGCCTTATTAGTAAGGAATTACGCGAGGAGATAATCAAGCTACTTCATGAGTACAAAGACTGTTTTGCATGGGATTACAAGGATATGCCAGGATTAAGTCAGAGTTTAGTGGAACATTGACTGCCCATCAAACTTGAATTTTGTCCTTTTCAACAACCACCCAGGAGGATGCCCAAGGAAGTGGAGATGAAGGTGAAAGAAGAAATAGAAAGACTTCTCAAAGTAGGCTTTATTAGACCAACTAGGTATATCGAGTGGCTGGCAAATATAGTCCCTATAATTAAGAAAAACGGGAAAATAAGAGTATGTGTAGACTTCCAGGACTTAAATGCCACCATGCCCAAGGGCGTATATGTAATGCCAGTTAGTGACATGCTTATTTATGCCATGACCAACCATGAAATATTAACATTTTGGGATTGTTTTGGCGGTTATAATCAAATTAAAATTGGGAAGAATGATATTCACAAGATAACGTTTTGGTGTCTAAGGGCAATCGGTACATTCGAATGGGTTATGATGCCTTTCGGGCTAAAGAAAGCTGGAGCTACTTATCAAAGAACCATGAACCTCATTTTTCATGATATCATTGGAAAAATTGTCGAAGTCTACATCGATGACGTGGTTATCAGGTCTAAAAAATATGGTGACCATGTAGAGCATCTCAGGCGGAGATTCGAGAAACTAAGGAGACACCAGCTCAAGCTCAATCCGGTAAAGTGTGCCTTCGAAGTCAGAGGTGGAAATTTTCTCAGATTTCTGGTCCATCAAAGGGGCGTGGAGGTCGATGACAACAAAGCCAAAGGGATTGCGCAGGCAGAACCTCCTAAAAATAAAAAGGAGCTATAAAGGTTTCTGGGTCAGATTAATTACCTAAGAAGGTTTATCTCCAACTTGGTAGGCAAGACAGAGGTCTTCTCAAAACTGCTCAAACTAAAGAAAGAAGAGGAGTTTCTATGGGAAGACAGACATCAGCAAGCATTCGATAAGATTAAGGAGTATTTTTCTTCGCAACCAGTGCTTATGCCGTCAAGGAGGGACCATCCCCTCCGTTAATACTTAGCAGGGTCAGAACCCTCAATCGGATGCGTTTTAGCTCAGAACAACACTAAAGGTAATGAGCAGGCTATTTATTATTTGAGTAGGACCCTCAAAGATGCTGAAGTTAGATATTCTCTGATTGAAAAAGTATGTCTGGCCTTATATTTTGCGTGCACTAAGTTAAGGCACTACATGATGGGAAATTTGGTGTTTGAGGTGTCCAACACTAATATGATCAAGTACATGTTGACAAGGCCGATTGTCACTGGGAGAATAGGAAAATGGGCTACTGCTTTAGTCGAATTTACTCTCCAGCTCCTACCCCAGAAATCTGTGAAAGGGCAAGCTATTGCAAATTTTTTGGCTGACCATTTGAGTGTAGATGTCCCTGACATTGAGGAACCTAACCTGAATGTGTTCTATTTAGAAAGAGCACTGTGGATCTTAAAGTTTGATGGGTCCAGTACAACTGATGCCGCTGGGGCAGGAGTTATTATCATATCCCCAGCAGGTATCAAAACTATGCTCTCTTTTAATTTCAACTTTCCATGCCGCAGAATTGACCAGTATAATCAAGCCTTGACCTCTCCGTGGGTGGGCCATTGACCTGATTGGAAAAATTTACCCAGCGTCATCCAAAGGCCATTCTTTCATTATAGTGGCTAAGGATTTTTTCACCAAGTAGGTGGAGGCTCTACCAATGAAGAAAGTCGAGCAGAAAGAAGTTATTCAATTTATCAAGGAAAATTTGATCCACAGGTTTGGGATTCTCGAGCAATTACCACTGACCAAGGGACAATGTTCACTGGAGAATTAGTTAGGGAATTCGTAGAGGATTACGGTATTAAATTACTAAGGTCAAGTCCTTATTATCCTCAGGCAAATGGACAAGCTGAGGCTTCGAACAAAGTCATAATCAACATTCTACAGAAAATGATGGAGGATAATACTAGGGATCGGCACAACCTTTTCTCTGAGACTCTATGGGTATACAAGACATCAAAACGAAGCACGACTAGGGTGAACCCATTTTCATTGACTTTTGGAAATGACGCTGTACTATCTATGGAGGTAGTGGTGCCCTCATTAAGGGTTGCACGGCAAAACAATTTGACGCTAGAGGACTACTCGCAAGCCATGATGATAGAGCTAGAGGAATTGGACCACTTGAGAATGGATGCCCTCAATAGAATGGTTCTACAGAAGAAGAAGGTGGCTAGAGCCTACAACAAGAAAGTAAGAAGAAAGAATTTTGATGAAGGCAATCTGGTCTGGATATTGGTACTGCCCATTGGAAGTAAAGACCGGGCGTACGAGAAATGGTCAGCGAACTGGGAAAGGCCATTCAAAGTCCACAATGTGTTACCTGGGAATGCCTACTGGTTATCAAGTCTATCAGAGGAAACTCAAAGCAAATACATCAATGGAAAATATTTGAAGAAATATTATCCCACTATATGGGAAAATATTCAAAAGGGGTTGAATTTAAATGCTCGTATCAATAGGCGGCCACTAATAAAAATTTGTGAAGTAGGCTGCCCAAAATTATGTAAGAGCAATTGGCTCAGTGTCAAGTAAATGGAATAAAGTTTTGGCTCGTCATTCAGTGCTAGCAGATTCGAATTTAATAGTACGAAGCCAAATGTAAAAGTCCTTCCAAAAAATAAGCCACTTATAAAGCAGGCTATACAAGCAATCCACAAATGTTCTACAGGAATGAATATTGGGTATGCCTGATCTCATCCCACTGAAGTATGCAGTCATGGATCGTTTGCTCAGCTCCCCTCAGACTAGAAGAACAAGCCACAATAGAAGGGTAGAGCTTTTTCAGCTCCTCACCACTGTTGGTGGCCTCTTGCTTTTTCACTTTTAAGGCTTCCTTCTTACCCACCAAGGAGACCCAACGTCTAGACATTTTTTGCTGGGTAGTAGCAACCTTCCCCTGAAGTTCTTCAATCTCCTCTTCCCAAGCCTTTATTTGGGCGATTTGATTGTCGGCCTCCAGTTTAGATTGCTTCATGTCCTTTGAGAGGGTCTCCACTGCTTTCTTCTGGAGGCTGTAGGAAGTGTTCAAAGCCTGAAAATGGCCCATTTGGCGATTGGCATCTTCCCTCTGGCTAGAGCAAGCTAAAAAGTGGGCCCTTAAGCTAATAATCCTACCCTTCAAAGAGTTCAACACCACCTTCTGGATGTTTAAAAGATCCGAGGACAGTAGAACTTCCATAGCCTGAAGTGACTCCTGCACAGTGACTTCATCTAAGGTGTCAAAGTTAGAGGAGAAGAAAGCCTTCACCCTCTCCTTAGCAGTGGTCGCCTCCTCTAGGGACACCACAATAGGAGCCGTGGAAGGAGGATCAAAAACACTTAAGTCCACCGCGGCCAAGGGGTCCTCTCAAGAGAGCTCTTCCTCCAGTGCAGCACTAATGGAAGCTAGAGCCTGCAAAGAATAAAGACAAGTCAATACGAATGTTACCAGCATAAAGGAAGAAGGAGATTGGCAATATAAAGTCCATACCATCTTGGGAGAGGAAGTCTAGTCACTGGCGGTTTTGGTGTTCATGATATTTCTGATGACCACAGGTTTGGTGTCTTATTAGTCACCAGCAACTTCTAAACTACGGTGGCCTCATGGAAGCTGAAGACTTCCTCCTCTTCGCCTACCCCCTCTGAGCCTTCATCACTGGTGACCTCCAAGGTACTAGTGACTGCCGTGAATTTTGACTGACTAGACAATCTTCCAGATCTGTGGGAGCCAGCAGAAGTAGTTTTCTTCTTGTCCAGTGTCTTCTTAGCTTTAACACTGGAGGAGAATTTGGGTTGCTTGGGTGTCTTCTCACCTAAGGGAGCTACGAACCAAAGATAAAAATTAGGAAGAAATAAAGAAAGGAAGAGATGAAGAGAAACGATGATTACCTTGATTGGCCTTGTGACCCTTGCTTTTGGCGTAGGTGCGAACGACTTTCCTTTGGAAGCTGGTGGCGAGAGGATACCTGAGCGTAAAAGGGAAATCAAACATCAGTACTGTACAAGTAATTAGGAAGGTCAAAAATTACCAAACATACCTTGAACAGGCGGGGAAAGAACAAAGTTCTGGGAAATATTTCGCCAACAGGAATTGAAGGAATTGGTCATCGAGGTCGGATCCCTTTCAACACAAATGATTGGCCTGACTTTGGTGTCTGACAACTTCTCATGTCGCCTCTCACTAAACTCTTTGATTTCGGCCTCTGACAAAGAGATCCTACTACCATCAGGCTTGGACAGACGCTAGATATCATCCGGACAGCCTTGAGTCAAACCAAACTATCGGCACTATAATTGCGGCATGTAGATTTCATAGAAGACTCCCATCTGCTTGCCACCTCCCTTCAGCATAGCAGAGGTCCCAGTCAAAAGATGCCTAGCTTCAACAACTAGGCGCCATTGCTTTTCATGCTCCTCGGGCAGACCAGACATATACTGCTGTAGAGGCACCGGGAGGATGTCCCATTCCTCACCATAGTTAAAAAGAAACATAGGAGGGGCACCTGTCCCCTCAAGTTTAGGAAGTACCTCACTACATCTTCCTGAGGTAAAGGGCAAGGGCAATAAGAAGCTACAATCCCAGGGGTAACTTCGTTCCACCAAATAGCGGCAAAAGAGTGCAGAGCCGGAAAGTACAAAAGGAGCCATAGCTGGAGAAGCCAAGCAGATGGAGGAAACTCCTTGAATGGCTCAGAGGTAACAGCCATGTACAGTCCCTGATAACAGTAACCAAGGAAAATGCTGGCTAAGGAGACCTGTTGACCCTGGTGGAGTGCAAGGGTCAAGTTCCTAGTCTCCTTGGTAAGTCTCCCGGCCGGGGAATAAGTAATGTACTTGTTGACCAAGTACCACATCAGAGCCAAGTTTTGACCTGGCAGGTCCAAATCTTTGGCTTGTCTCACCACCTATAAGAGAGAAAAATGAGTAATTAGAAATGCTAAAGAACAAAGGAAAAGAAAGCAGTAACCAAGGTAGGAAACACTCACTCAACTGAAGGAAGAGGTTGCGGGCAGAGAAACCATTGCATCCTCTAAAGAGCTATCTTCTTCCAGGATAATAGCAGAAGTAGCCTCCTTTCCCTGCAAAGGTAGGCCAGTGATCGCCACTACATCCCTTAAGGTCACTGAGATCGGACCATGGGGAAAAAGGAAAGAATTGCAGCCATGACTCCAGAAACGTAGGGCTCCCATGACCAGGTCCCTGTCGAAATATTGCTGGTGTAGGGATAGCTCAATGAGATTAGTAACACCAGCCTTATCCCAGCGACTCTCAAAGTGTGGCTGTAAGGTGGCCAGCTAAGCTTCATACTCTGACGTGTTTGGAATCCACGTCCTTTGTTTACCGGACGCAGCGAATGAATTATGATGGAGAAGTTCTCCCTTAAGTAGGGGAAAAGGCATGCCCGGACGGGTTAGAGAGGACGGAGAAATAGTCAGGAACTGCTAAGAGTCACCCTAAACAATTGAAGATGTTTAGACTAAGGGAAATTCTTGAAGGATATAGAAACACAAAAGGAGAGTCTATACCTGCTTGGTGACCAAGTCCATCAATGCAGGAAGAGCTAGAGGGACTTCTGAGTCTACAATGCAGAAATGGGAGATTAGCTCCGGAGAAATTTTGGCAGAGTTTCCCCTGTAATTAGGAGTTCACAAAACTACCTGCAAGCGAACACACTCCTAAAACACACCCCAGTACTCACTACACCAACCAAACAACAATCCCCAAACTTTAAATTTCAGAGACACCCAAAACCTTGGAGGTCACTAGAAGCCGCAGCAGTCACCAGAAAGTGCAATGGTCATCCGAAAATCAAAACGATGGAGTTTGAGAAGATTCATACCTCACATCCTGTTGAGTAATTTGCCGAGCTTCCAACGGTAGATAGAAGAAAAGTGATGGTGCTTTTGGAAAAGGACACGGTTTGTTAGAGATAGTAAAAGTTGTAGAAACGAAGAATAGGAGAAGGAAGCGCAGGCTTACCGGTGGTCATCAATGGCGGCAGAACTCCTTGAGATGACTGGGCTTCAACGATGTCGAAGAGCAGTACGCGTAAGGGTAGCACGACGATGGTAACGGTGGCAAAACGGTAGGTGCGCTAGTCGAAGAGGAGAAGAAGTTTTTATGAGGGAGTTTTTGAAAATCGTTCCTTTGGGTGTTTAGTGAAGAACAAGGAGTGGCCCTTAAATATCGACAGCACTAGAGTCTTTTGAAAGCTGAAGAGTTTGTGTTTTAAAAGAGAGCATCGAATGGGTTCTGCCTTGGGTTGGTGTTTGACACGGTATTAGTTAGAGAGGCTTTTGAATTTTCAATGTCCATGTCCGTTTGATGACTTATTTCCAGATGGCCATCATAGGGATCTGCGCGAGTTATTACCAATCATAGGTGGCGGACCTTTGGGTAAAACTTCGTGAGGAATTGAAGCAAACAAAGAATCCAAAGGGTACTCGGCAAAGACATTAACCAGATGTTTAAGGACCATCATAAGGCTTATTTTTCTAAGCCCAATGGTGCAGGGGCAAATGTTTACACCAAAAAATAGGTTCGACCCATTTTTACTATTTTGGGCCGAAAACCTGAAGCCCAAAGAGAGGCTATGGTTGGAAGTCCAAAACAAATCCATTAATCCCAGCCGATCAAAAATCTAATGTCCAGCAAAGAAGGACATAGTAGAATTGGAGTTAGATTGGGAGTCTAGAAGTCCAAGATAAAGAGGAGAAAAGATGATAAACACCAGCCCAAACTCTATCTCTATTGGATAAGATAAAGTTAATCCAAATTTTATCTCTATCTAGTAAGATAGAATTTTATCAGGATTACAAGTTTGAATTGGATTAGGACACTCATCATCGTTGGCTATAAATAGGAGTTTTGACGAAGAAAAAAGAATCCAACCTCTGACATATCAAAAAGCCTGGCATCCTAGCAAATCCTTAAACCTATTAACTTATTTCTTTTTCGACAATTCTTTATTTTTCTTAGCCTAGCCTTTTCTTTTTAATTATCATCAGCTATTTTCAAGTTCTTAGTCATTGCGTTTTGCTGATTTGTTTACCAATAAAGCAAAGTTCTTTCTGTTAGATTTTTGTTTCTTTCTGTTAGAGGATTTTCGTAATGTTCAACTTGGTTTAGCCTCAGAAAAATTTAATCCATTTTGTAATATGAGTACTTCTTACTGCATATGCCCTAGTGCCATACAATTAACATATATGGAAGTGTATAAAGAAGCCTTTTATATTATTGTCTTTATTTATTCTAAGACCTACTGCTTCTTGTAAGGATATCGAGGCATACATGCAACCACCAATTGATGACTTAAACCTTCTCTATGAGCTTGGATTAGAAACTTATGATGTTGTTAAAGGTCATACATTTATAAAGCATGTGATTGTTTTGTAGACTATAGATGATTTTCCAACTTATAGGATTTGTCTGGATAGAGTACTAAAGGGTATATGGCCTATCCTGTGTGTAATCATCAAACTCATTCAATGAGGTTATAAAGTAAAATATGTTATACTGGACATCATTGTTACATGGAAAATGGGCATATATGGAAAAGAAGAAATTTGTTTAATGGCAAAGTAGAATTGGGTGAGCTCCTTTGCAGTTGTCTGGTGATTATGTGATTTACCAACTATCACATTTGAGTGACATTATACTTGGCAAACACACAAGTAATAGAAAGTGAAAGTGAAGTATTGTTGAGCTAAATTAGAACTAAAAAACACATTTTTTAATTTTCCATATTGGAGGTAATTGCTATTGAGGCATAATCTTGATGTGATGCATATTGAAAAAATTTTGTGAGAATATTTTTGGAACTTTGACAGGAATTGACAGAAAATCGAAAGACACAATTAAGGCTAGATTAGATTTGGAAGATAATATAAGAAAATATTTTCATTTGAAAATAATAGATGATGGGTCATGCATCATTCCACCAACTTGTTACAACATGTCAAAAAGGAGAAACAAACTATTTTTCAATTTCTTAAATCATTTAAATTTCCTAGTGGGTCTGCATATAATATAGCTTGATGTATGAATGTTAAAAAGGGAAAATTATCGAGGTTGATAAGTTATGATTGTTTTGTACTCCTATAACGATTACTTCTTGTTGGAATAAATGGGTGTTTCTTGAAGGATGTGTCTGTAACTTTGAGACAATTGGGTGAGTTTTTTAGGCAATTATACTACAAGACACTGAAAGGAGAAGAGTTTGAAAAAATGGAAAAAGACAGCTTTGTTCCATGTAAGCTTTAACTACTATTCCCTCCATCTTTTTTTTCGATGTTATGGTAAATTTGGCAATTCACTTACCATATAAGGAAAAACTTTGTGGACTGGTTCAATTTCGATGGATTCTCCCGATTGAAAGGTAATTTAAATTAACTTTTACTTTTTTCCTCTAAAGTTATCAGTTAGTGACAATTATTGCTTTATATTTCGTTTAGGTTTTTTTGTTCTCTTAAGAGCTATGAACATTATATAGCCCGACCTAAAGGGTCTATTGTAAAGGCTTATGTAGCAAATAAATGCTTAACATTTTACTTGATTTACTTAAATGACATGATGACAAGATTTAATAAATAAGAATGTAACTTTGATTTTGATCAAGTTAGAGGATTGTCAGTTTTCTCCCAAAAAGTAAGGTCACTTGGTGTTGCAAAATATGTGGAGTTAAATAAAGATGAACTTGAAATTGGCCATTAGTATATTTTGAACAATTATGAGAAAGTAGATATATATGGAGTATGTATATTACTTATCATTTAAAATTTCATATTTAAATTTTATGGTTCAATCTATATTTCCTAATATCTTTTTACTTTTTTAAATAGAAAGCACAAAGATTCGGTTCGAAGCAAAGGGATTGTTAATGTTAAAGAAATACATAAGATTAAGTTCCTATCATGGTTTAGGACTTGAATAAGTTATTGATGTAATATTATGAACTTATGGCAATTTGCATGTTAGATTAACTTTTAATTATACTTTGTCCTGCAGATGATATAGTTACATAATTGGAAATTCAAGAGGCGATAACAACATTATATGCTTTGGCATGTGGGCCTCATATGGGTGGAAAAAGATATACAGGTCATATTGTTAATGGAGTTAGATTTCACATACAAGATTGAGACAATCAACTTAGAAGCTAAAATTTTGGGGCTGTTGTTGAGGGATGTCATGACGATCATTTTATTGACTTTTACAGTGTCATCTCAGAAATAACAGAGTTGCATTACATCAAGGATAAAAAGGTTTTTCTATTTAGATGAAAATGGTTTAATCTTAGTGATAAAAAAGTGAATGGCAATATTTCTAACATTAATGTTAGTAAGATATGGTATGATAATGACCTTTTTATCCTTACAAGTCAAGTGAAGAAAGTATTCTACCTTAATGACACTGTATCGGTAGTAACAGGAAAGTTGTTCAAAAGTTTCAACATCAAAATCTCTTCAATTTTTGTGAAAAGGAAAATGGTCTAATGAGTGAAGTTGGTGATGAAATATATCAAGAGATTGAATTCAGCTAAATAATGAAGCCATACAAATGGAAGATGTAGATATATCATCATTCCATAGGAGAGATGTTGATCCCAATATAGTATAAGTGGATGAAGTACAAACCAATCTTGTCATAAAAAGAGATGGAGACCATATTGAGGATGAATTATATGACCGTGATGATACTTTTGGAAAATATAATAGTGATGAAGAGTCGAATCATAATGTAATTAATGATGATGATTTTCAAGATCTTGATCATAATAATTGAAGGTAATAAAAATTTTGTTAATATTGTTTGAAATGTATTGTTGATGTTTGATTTACGTTAATGCGTATTGTTGATATCTGAGTTATGTTACTGTGTATTGTTGATATTTGAGTTATATTAATGTAGATTGTTGATGTTTGACTTATGTTAATTCCAATTGTTGATATCTAAGTTATAAATATCCAATATAACAGTAACTGGTAGAAACAAAGGTAAGAAAATGGCAAGTATGGAAATTGTTCCTCCCCCAAAACACCACATCAATAAAATCCTAGCTAATAACAACAATCAACTTCATCCACCAAATCAAGCCAATCAGTAACAACCTTCATTTGCCATAACTAGTATAGAGGAATCTGCAAGTTTGTTAATCTTTGACACCTACAAATAAACTTATGTTTGAGTATATATTTATATGTTTAATGCATATTTTCTTATTATTATTTATTCATTGTCAGGTTTCAATATCAACATCAGAAAAAGAGGTAGAGGTATAACTAAAGGTTATAAGTTGCAATGAATGAATGTTGCAAAGAACAACAAGTTGTCTATATATATTAATACCTCGTAAAGTCATCTTGAAGATGAGATTCAATAAGCAAAATTGTGTAGTAAGTTAGGGGTAATTGCCAGAACTCAATTGCCTTGCCTAAAGTATGTCAAGCAGTTGAAAGAAGACAACTTGCTAGAGAATGTTTTGGATAAAGTTTCAGTAAATTTTAAATTTATTTAATTATATGCAATATTGTTTTACTTATTTAAAGAATAATTTCACTTTTACTTATCATTCACAGATGAAGCTGAATATTGTCGATATTAACAACCTTGCAGTTTCAAACCGTGTGACTTTACTGTTGAAACAAAGCACTAGAGATTGTCGCTATCGACTACATCATTATTACAAATTTTTTCTTCTAGATGAGGAGGTAAGGAGACATGTTTTGGAAAAGATGTCTCCAAAAAATTGGAGCAATTTGTGTGATTATTGGCCCTCTTCCTTTCTCTTCTCATTTCCTTTCATTAATCTTCTTACATAATTTAGTGAATATTTCTTTTCTTTATTTAGGAAAAATGTGAGAAAGCCAAGGTAAATAGAGGAAAATTGAAAACTCTTCACAACCAAGGCTCCAAATCATTTGTTGTCTAGTGAAATGAATATGTAATTTCTTTGTTTATAAGTTACAATTATATTAGTAAACACAATATTATTTACTGTGTTTTCTATTTTTTTTCATAAAATAGAGTCATAGGAAACTAAATAGAGAAGAGTGTGATAGGATCACACATTACAAACTGAATCACTATAAGGAAGGTGAAGGGTGAATGTCTAAAGAAACACACAATAACTATGTAAGTATAAAAATTTGTTTAAATTTTAAGTTTATTTATTTATGTAATACTAACTAATAATATTTGAATTCAATATTGATTTTTTTAAAAATTTTAGAATAAGATGTAGGAATTGTTGCAAACATCAATGTTAGATGGAAATGAGCAAAATGTAAATGAAATTTTTAATAAGGTGTTTTGTACACGATCTAGATACATTAAAGGGCTTAGATTTGGCTTTAAGTCAACTGCTTCATCCTTATCAAGACCGGCAATAGTTCAACGTCTTCAAGAGGAAAACAAGTCCCTTAAAAAAAAGTTAATCATGAAAAGTATCTAAGAAAATTACTTGGCCCAGATTATATAAGTAGTGAAGATGAAGAAGTGTTTGAGTGATTAAACTAATCTTTGTATTTTTTATTTTGTATACAAGTATTTTTGACGTTGTAATTAAAATCTTGTACATTATCAAATTTAACAATATTTTAATTTTTATATACAATGCTTCTAATTGCAATTGTTTTTGTATAATAAATAAACAAAAAATTTAAATATTATATACGACAATATGGATTATAAGTGTTAGAAATATTTTTGTTAACATAATATAACATTTAGTTAAAATGTATATTAAAATTGTGACTACATTTTACAAAATAAGGTTTTTAGAAATGTAGCTAAAGGTTTTAAATTGTAGCCAAAATTTTTCTATATGTTTACAAAAATGTAGCTAAAACTAATTAGCAACGTTTCTGAAGATGTGGCCAAAAAATTTTAGCTACATTTTCAAAAATGTAGCTAATAATAATATTTAGCTATAAAAACTAAATGTAGAAAAAACTTGTTGGCGACGATTTCGTAAAATGTTGTCAATATTTTTTTGCTACGAAAATAAAATGTAGGAAAAAAGTATTAGTGATGATTATAAAAAAAATGTCGTCTATAATTTTCTGTTATAAGGATTTGGTGATTTTTTTTGGTGATGAATGTAAATCGTCGTTAATGACTATTAGTGTTATGGTGTGGGAACCACTCACTCACTCTTTGTTGACTTATGCTTTTACATGAGGACCACTTAAATGTGATTAGTTTTAAGATGATTTCAAGACTTCTTCACATCAATTATAAAAATGATGATGGCATTATGAATAATATAACATTTAGATTGATGAATATGCCGTATGTTATTACTTTAGATGTACTGAATAGTATATTTGGATTTTCACATAGTGATTTATGCAGCTAAAATGATGATTTTAGGCTTATAGACTTTTGGAATGAAATTAGTAATTCAATAAACATTTTTTCTCCAAGTAGGTCTAAATCGTCTGCTTTAGTGGACCCTAGCCTTCACTATCTTCATAGGTTTTTAACTCTACATTATTTGATAGAGGAGATAACCAAGGTGCAATCTCTAAAGCAGAATTGTTTGTGTTGTGGTGTATGGGGCATGCTAAACACTTTAATGTTGGTATGTGGTTAAGGATGCATCTAATTGATGTGGCTAAAGCTAGAGATGGAAAAATAATAGTTGGAGCATTTATCACCCAAATTGCAGAGCATCTTGGTTTTCTAACTGAGAGAACAGTTATGTAGTTAGTTTCAGGAAACTCTAGTTTAGACTTGTAATCTTTGGTGTGTATGAAGATTGTAAGGAGATAAGGTGATCGTTATGCTTTTGTTAATGACGACACGGCAAAAGCTTCAAGTAGTAGCGTAATCGTATTGGGGTAGCTGAATGTACACAAGAGGATAATGTTTTTGCCACCTGAAGTTACGCACATTGCACCTACTTTTGTTGAATATCAATCATTGCTTAATCAACTTATTGCATTTGAACAGTGAACGAATGATTGATTCAACAAGATTGAGGCTAGCATAGTGGAGAGGAGGAATTTCCTAGTGAATTTAAATGCTCTTTCAAGACAATGTCCACCTTCATCTTAGTATTATATTTCTATCTTTTTCTTCTTATTATTTTTATTGTTTGTCGTTAAATTATTTTAGTTTTATACATTGCATCTTAGATACTTTAATAATTTCTTATGATGTTGACAGTGTATGTTTGTACATTGCATGTTTGTTTTCTTGTTTAATAGTTAGAGATGTATGGTTATTAAATGAACTTGACCAGGATTATGAATGTGTAATATGAGTGAATTAATATATTTGTATGCTTAAACCAATTAACTTAGATTTTAATTTAAACGATATTAGCTTATTTTGATAGATGAATGAGACCTCCTTTGGTAAGAATTTAAGCTTTTTTTAGATATTATGCACCAATTAAATGTTCATTGTTGAGAGCATTCTTTCATGGTTAAGCAAATCTAGAACTTGTTTGCAAATATTAGTCAAAATTATATAATCTTATGCAAACATTGAAGAGATGAAGGCATTTAGGATTTATCTTGACAACTTAAAAAGCCACCATGATATTATCCTTAGTCAACCCCTTTGAGCTTTAACAAAACTTTGTTTTGGTTAAAACCCAAAATATGAGCCTCGGCCTTGATTGTTTATTGCTTTTCATTACATCCTCCATAAGAGCAAGTTGAGTATTTAAAAGGTACAATCGACTGTAGGAAATAATTGTGGGAGAAGCATAGCAATAGTTAGGTTATAAGTTAGGGTGGGCTAGGTTGCAATAATTTGCATTTGTTGTCCACATTTTTTTCCTTTTGAACTTATGATGTTGTTAATTGGGGAAAAATGAATCATATCAAGCAAAAAAAAAAAAGAGAGAGAGAAAGGAAAAATAAAAAGGAAAAAACCTGAAAATGCGAAGCAAAAAAAAAGAAAGAGAAATAAAAAATGAAAAGAAAGGGGAGAAGAGAAAAGCAAGGGAGATTGGCAGGGTTAAGTTTGTAATTGAAAAGAAAAAACTGTATGTTTTATGTTTTATTGGTTTGTACTATTTTAGATGCTCAATTAGTTCTATGGTTTAAAGCTTGGTTTTATTTTTTTTCCTACCTTTAGATTGGCCCCATTACAACTAAAATAAAGACCTTCAAGTTAATGTTTGTATTAGATATTTAGTAGTGAAGATTGGATTAGTAAGTAAGCTTATGGTAGATGTTTAACACGAAATGAACGATGAATGAATATTTATGACCTTTAAATACGTGAGAGAATGGAAAGTGGAGTGAGTGTCTATCACAATTGTTAATGGTCTTTCAGCTGACGTACTTGTTAATTATGGTTATGCATGCAAAGGATAATTTGTTCTCGAATTATTATGAGTTTCAAAATCTTAGGTTGCATTTATTGAGTTGATATTGGACATCTTTAATTATTAAATGAAAAATACTTTGTTGTCATTATTAATTTGTTTTTTTATTTGTGTTTTCATAGTTTAATGTTTTTGGTTTTGGTTGTGTAAAAGCATAATTTAAGTATTGAGGTATTGTTGGCGTTAATTTTGTCTAATTTGTATTTTTTATATGTTGAAATATGTTTGAATATTAATAAGATTATTTTGTGAATGATGGATGAAAGGGCAATAATCTTCACGCATTTCATGATGTTTGGAGACACAAACGAGATGCAAAGAAAGGAAGATGGGAAGAAAATCAAAGAGAGTTGGTGAAGAAGAAAGAGTGTTGATAATTGATATTGTGTTATATGTATTCATATCCAATTCCAAATTTATTTTTTAGTTATGTGGAAATGTTTTATTTATGATTGGAATGTTTTTGCTTCTTAAATAGTTTTAGTTTGTTAGGTCATGATAGATTTTGATGTTTATGTAGTATTTGATCTCTTTGTGGATGAGGTTTTACCGTAATTTACATGTTTAATTGATAGTATTAGTGTAGTTTTAGCAAAAGATAAAATCAAAATAGTTGGCCGTATGGTTAATTTGATCTTTTTAAACTTTGCATATTTGATGCAGTAATAGGTAGCCAAATAGGCGAGAATGATTTGGATGTCGCAGAAGAGGGAAAATAATATTCTAGGGTTAGAATAATATAAATTTGACAGAGTAATAAAAGAAAATGGCTAAATCATAGTTGATTTATAATTCTTGCGTTTAGTGACTTTTGGAGATAAGTTTAATTGTTAAGTTGATAGATATTTAGAAAAGAAGAATTAGTTAAAAATTGTAAATTCTAATATGGAAATACATCCATCAAGTATTTACAATAGCTATTGATTGCTTCTATTGCGGTAGATGCTAAGTAGTTATTTATTTTATATATGCGCAATAATATTGTAAAAAGAGCAGTGAATCTAAGGGTTGCGTATAAAAATAATAGAGGTTTAAGACAGAAAAGGTAAAATTTGAGTTTAAACATCCATTTCATTACTGAATGGATTTGTTCTCCCCTTTCTACTTTCTTGGTCACGCCTCTGATTTAAATAGTCATAGTCATAACTTTGTAGGTCTCACGGGTGTTAACTCACACCCACAACATACTGGCCATTATTTATTTTTTCTTATAAGTTGCATAATTTAAACAAATTATTTTATGAATGTTGATGAGTTGAATAAAGTGAATTGTGATATTTAAGTTACGACTATATGGCGTACACTTGTTGTTAAGTTATAACCATGACTAACATTCACGGTTGTGACTTGTTTTGTAACTTATTAAGCCACTTGTTTCATAACCATGACTTAGTTGTGCTCAGTTGTAATTTATTAATTTACTTGTTTCCATGAATTAGTTGTGCACGGTTGTAACTTATTAAGTCACAGGCATGACCCAACATGGAACAATGGTATATATATGGCACCAGCTCAAAGGGGCATGAATCACATTTAGAGATATAGAGAATATATAGAGGAAAAAAGGAAGAAGAGAAGAAAATAAGAGAGAATCTGTGAAAAAGAAAAAGTTGAGAAAGGTGAGTAAAAAAGGAGAAGTTGAGAAAGGTGAAGGCAGTGGGCGAATTTTGGCAACGACAGTAAGATGATACATAATAGTAAGTTGTTTTTTTCCTAATCAGAAGTAAAGCACATAAACAATCCCAAACCACCATGCAGGTATACATAATTTTGTTACAGGTTTCCCAAGACTATTAAATTAGGAGCCAAAAAAGTAAAGGAATAGTAAACCCAAGTACAAGCAAGAAACACATGAAAGCCTAGTAGAAGAAGTTCAAGAAAAGAGGAAATTAAATTACAAAAGTTACATGATTATGTTGTTTGAAGTAATATGAAAAAAGTCTATGACAATTTTAGTTTTTTGTTGCTGTCATCAATGTCTACATTTAAGGCTGGTGAGGGTTTAGTGTTGCTGAATCTTTTGTGAAGACGTTGTCTTACTTTTGAAGAAGAAATAAAAATATCTTCTAAAATTATAAAAAAAAATCAAAATATGTTAGCCACAGAGTATAAAAGTGAACATTACTTTTTGTGATAAAAATAATGAGTAAATAAATAACAAATGATAATATAATTCACCAAAAAAAAAGTTGACGTAGTTTTATCAAGATAAAATTGCAAAATGTGATTGAATAAATAATGATAAAAACCTGAAATAGGTGGAGGTGTAATTTCAGCATTGTTATTTTGAGCATCAGTTGAAATGTCATCATCTTTTTAAGTTAAAGTTGAACTCTTTTGTAATTCAGCATCATCAGCTTGGCAGTAATAGATAATAGTGAAGCGTTGTTTTCCATCTAGTGAGTGGATGTGGATAGGTTTAATATGAAGAAGAAAGGTCTTGATTTTCAATTCTGCGTGTACCTTTTCTAGAGGAAGTTTGATACTCTTGTTATGCAAAGGCAAAATGTAGATCATTAGTCAAATGATAAAGATGTCATAATTCTTGTTATTAAATGTAAATCTATTCATAGTAAATAAAAAATATTACCTGGTGGTAAAATTACATAACTTTAATTGCACTGAAGTTAAAGAGTTTTTTACCAAGTTTGCCACAAATAGAAGCTGTGACAGTTCCTATTTTGTAGGTTAAAACAACATCATAGCGACATTTACGTTTGCAAATAAAAGTTAATGAGAAAATGTATGTTACTTGATATATATAACAATTCATTTACAATGAAGCCTTGCTATAAAAGAAAAGAGATGAGATTATGAAAAAACAAATTAAAATCCAAAATGCCAAAGTCACACTCGTGACATGTTAAATCACTCTCATGAGAAGGGCTCACGGGTGTGACTTAACATGTCACACTCGTGACATACAATAATTCTATATTGTTCTGTGTTGTTCTAACAGGTATAAGTCGTGCCTATTATGTCAAATGAATATTTGAACCCTTCCTTGCATTTTTTTGGTTGTTGACAACATCAACTTGCTACTGTTGGAAAAAAATTGATTTCACAATAAATACATTACATCACAAGAAAAGCAGAAAATTGAAAAAAAAGAAAAAGAAATGCCTCGGTTAGCTGGGAGTTTCTCCCTGCAAGAATTGCAAGTGAATGTAATTCCATATGTAGCGATTATTGAGCGAAAACATTTTTTGCAGGCGATATACTAGCACTTTTGCAATATGTGTTGAAAGGAAATATGAGCTTTAATCCATGCTATCTGCAAATATATAGATATATTTTTGTTAGAAATATTAATATCAAATAGACAATGTGTGAGACAAAAAATGTATAGCAGAATATAAAATGTATTTACTGTACTGGTGGATTTTAAGAAGATGATTTTAGTAAATTTTTTATGTGATTTGAAAGACACATCAGGATTATATATGAGATAAGCTTGTTGGTTAACAAGGTTTTTGAGCCCCTTAGTATTTTGTTTTGCCCTGAAAAATGATAATTATAAATGTAAAAGCATTAATATATTCTAAAATTTGTATATTTGTTGTTAGAACAAAGATAAAAAATATGGTAGTACCAATTTTTACGATCTGCAGCTTCTTATATTGGTGGATCAATAAAATTGCGAAGTCAAACCACATGGATAATGCAACACCTAAAATACTTCAATTGTAAGGTAAGAATAAAATATAAGGATAAATAAAACAAAAATGTAAAAGCATAATGAAAAAAACAAAATTACCATTGTAAAAGTTAACTTTTATCCTGCGACACAAAATTATCGGATAAGTATGTAATGATTTGACAATTTGTTGGCCCTCATTAGTAATAAAAGCATTCCATATTGACAGTACAATGGTTTGTTTCCTAATATAAAAATGGAAAATGTTGGAAAAAACTCATGCCATATTTTAAAAGCTGTAGAGAATAATAGAGAATGTAACATACTATTTATTAGCAAGAACAAATTCTTAGACATTTGAAAGCTTTCCATCTTTGCTAATTTCTTTTTGATCCAAGACTTCAATATCCACAGCCAAAATATCTATCACATGTTAAAGATAAAATATAATTAGGTATAATAGGAAAAACATTCAAAGTTCTACAAAGAAACAAATAAAGGATCTAACCGACTGATTTTTCCTTGTCGTTCATATAGTTGATAGGATTCGTAAAAGATGTATAGTTGAATTTGATCAGGATGATGCTATCATCATCTGATATAGGTTTAATAACAGTGTGACTTGTAATAATCCATTGAATTTTCAAGTATTTAGTTTGGTACTGAGGCAAAATTGGCTTAATATTACAAATGATATATTTCTTATACAGCACCAAAATATGGCTCATTCGTTAGATATCATTGTTAAAGATAATAGCTTCAACTTGTGATCCCTGTTAATAATAAACATGTAGTTAATTATAAAACTATGACAAAGGAAAGATTTTCAATCAAGAAAGCCTCGTTTTTATATCTCAAAATAAAAAAGATAAACTTTTGTCTCTTCGATGGCATGCTAGGTGATACGACATTATGTTGTTTTTCTTAAATAGTAATTTCATATGACCACCTTTGAGTACCAGGTAAAATATCCTTGATCAATAAACATTTTTCGATCCTTTAAAATATTTAATGAAATAATTAGGAAATAAAATTTTTTATATGGAATGAAATTAGATAAACTTGAACAAAACAGTACATATATATTTTGATAAATTTTACTTTATAATTCAACTAATTGGAAAATTTCATGGAACACAATATTTCTTATTTTTTAATCAATTTTTTAGGGTTCAAAAGTTCCTGGAATAATTAGAACTTTAACTGATTCAGGAGTCCGAGCTCTTGACAAAGCCACATATAGTTGTCTATATGAGAATGTGGGTTAACGGAGATAAATTCCTACATAATCAAGTGTTTGACCTTGTGATTTATTTGTGGTCATTGGAAAACATAAATGAATAGGGAATTGTGTTTCGACAAAAGGTGTTTTATTTTTTTCATTTTCTAAAGATTGCAAAGGAATCTTAGGTATAAAAACTTGTTTTCCTCCATTGGATTCAAATTTGTTATGAGCATAATTGGAGGGCCTTCTTTGAGCAATAGTTTGTATGGAGGTAGACCTTTAGGATTTCAAGAATTTAGAAAATCTTCACAACCTGCTTGATGTCTTCAGTCAACTGTTTTGTCAAAACTTATGTACGAATGTAGAGTTCCTAACAATATGTTGATCATTATGTCATTAATTTCATCAACACATCCATTTGTTGGACACATTACATATTTATTTATCATCTGTTATGGATCAAATAAATACAAGCTTAAGTCAAGGAAGATGTTTTGAAGTAACTTGGTGAAGGCAATGGTGCATAAGAAACATATCTATTTTATTTTTTAAAAATAAAAGTAAAAGAAAAATTTTAGAAATTTAACCTATTAAGAGATTCATCCTTATTATGGTAAGGAATAACCAGCTGTTTCGGTAAGGAAATTTGATCTTGCTCGTCAACTGGTTCTGTATCTACTCCAACACGTAATAAAAATTCATAAAAGGTGAGATTTGACATAGCTATCATATTTATTGCCAAAGAAAATTTACACGTGTGGCCAAAAATGTGAATTTAAAAGACTTGATCAATTAGTTATTGTTTTGTGGCTTGGTTTATAATTAGTACGGTTTGACGAAAATCACCGCCCAATGCAACAATTTTTCCAAAAGGTTGATTAGAGTTCATAATATCTTAAAGTAAGTCATCAAATGCTTTAATGGCTTCTCGTTTTGCCATGGAAGCCTCGTCCCGTAAGATAAGACTATATTCAAATATCAGTTTTGCAATACTGCTCTGCTTACTTAACTGACAAACTTTCTTCTTTGAAAAATCAAGTAGAATTTTAAATCTTGAGTGAGCTATCTTGCCACTAAGAAGGATTGATGTTGCAACACTTGATGTAGCAACAACAATTGTAACATGACTTTATGACCGTAAAACTGCAAAAAGAGCTTGATACAAGAAAGTCTTCCTAGTTCCACCACGACCATCAATAAAAAAATGGCCACCACTTGAAGCCAAAATCGAACGCAAAATCAAATCAAATATGTATTTCTACTTGTCATTCAACCTTGAATGTAATAATAAGTATTCTAGATCAATCTGTATATTCTTCTCACTTTTTATTTCTTTATAAGATGTTGATGATAGTCAACTTCAAAATGATAATCGCTTAAGCTTTTCCCATTTGATATAAGGATTTATTAATATCTTAAAGTGCCATCCTTGTAACATCCTGAGATGTTACATGCGCTATAGGAGGAAGCATGTTGTTAATCAGAATAAAGATCGTCTTTAAATGTTTCCCAAAGCTGCTTAGGATTTGTCGTTGAATAATAGAATAGGAGTATAACAAATAAAAGTCTAAATGAAGCTGACATTTGAAATAAAACAGCTTCCTCTAGAGTTTTTTGTATATAAAAATCTTATGCGAGTAGTCCTAACTTCAGTGAGGCCTTCCTGAAACATCTTGTTTTTTCATCATCAACAGTTAACAAATGATCAAATGATAATGGTCCTTTAACATATGTAAGTAATAACCTCAAGTAATACTTTTCTCCTTCTTTAGGGTCAATAGTAACCAATCTTCCAATCACTTTCTTTCGACCGCTTTCTGACCATGTTTTTGTTTTTCCATTCCAAACAAAATGTTTTGGAAAATCTTTATAGAAATATTTCATCTTTTTTGCCTTTTTATTTGTTAAATTCATCTTGAAAAATTTAGTCAACATTATTCTGGAGAAGTTAATTTTTCTCAAAAAATATAACAAATCTGCATTTCTGTGAAAGGAAACAAATTGTTGATCTGGAAGATGAACATAGAGTATATAAACTGATGGATTAATCTCTGCTAGACAAAATTCATGTATACACCAAAAACCTTTAAGAGGTAAAATCCAACGACCTTCATGAAAATCACTAATTTCATCAATATCAGTTTTGGTCTCTCGATCGACAATTCTAAAATTGACAAGATCAAAGCGCTTAAAAATATATTTATATAAGTACTTAACAGGCTTAACAGTGGAATAAATTTTAACATTTATGTGGTAATCAATGAGCAGCAAGAGGTACAGATTGTGAGGAACCACCCACCTATTATCAATCTCGTGTCTACAAAACTTGACTTTTTGACCATCATCTCTTCGTTTATAACATGGATAACTGTCTTCACCATGAATAGTAAAAGAAGCAAAATTTTTAGGTTAATAGTTCTTGCACACACCATTCTCATGCAAGGGCAATCTTTATTCATAAGACCACAAGGACCATGAATCATATACTTAATGACAAGAGAATACAACTGCTAATTTTGATTAGGATCTGGTATTTTAGCGGATATGATCTGGTCATAAGAATCTAGATTTAGCAATTTAGAATATGGCTTTAAGTATCAACAATAAATGAGCATAAGGGAATCCATGCTTTTGAAAATCAATAACATAAAAACATGCAATAACGTCTCCAAAGATTTGTTTTTTCGTTAGTTCATTTTTAAGATTTTCAAATTTAGCTCTAAAAATTCTAGCCAATAAATCCAGCCTATATTGTGGCTTTTCATGAAGCTTAAGATTATTTTGAATCTCTCTCCACATAGGGTTGCAAGTTATAGTGAGGAAAATATCTGGTTTATCATACTTTTGTTTTGAAGCCATTGCGTTAAGATAACGTCATTTTATGTCCCTTGGAGCACCGACAAATGAAGTTGGGAGGACAACTCGATGACCAATTCTAGAACTTTCTATTTAACCAACGGTAATACGGTCTAAAACACCTTACAATATCTCTGTCCTTATCTCATTTTGTCTTTTTCTATGGAAATCAAGTCTAGATGTTTCAATCTTTATATAAGTTCCCATGACAAATTGTTAAAGCATCCTTAAGCTATAGAGCAATATAGGTTCATCATGTTCTCTAATTTGGAGCCTATAATAATAATATTCTTTTTCAGAAACAGTACCATCTTCACAGTATTCTTGATCATCAACTAATAATTGAACAAATAAATTTGATAAATAAAATGGTAACATCAAACAATACTATAAAAATGAAAAAGGAAAAGACAAACTTTTCCATAGTGAATAATTTAGATGGATTAGTAAAAGAACTTGAATTAACATTACATCCTTTATCTGAAACATTGCTTCTATTTCTCTTTGAAACCAACCGCTTAATTCCATGATACCATCCAGATTTACCACGAGGAATAAAAGAGGATACTGAAGGGTGTTATAATATGCATAGTAAGACTAGATTCTATAAAAGAGGATACTGGAGAGATGCCAACTTTGATAAAGAATGATGACAATTTCTCCCTTAAAAGATTTACAAAAGGTTGATCACTTTGTGGAGTAATAATAAAAAAAGGAAATATAGTTAAAAAGATTTATACCTTGATCCTCGACGAGTATCATTAAGCTTGGTTGAATTGTAGAGGAAGATATAGTTGGACAATCTAAATTCTGACATTTGATATTACTTACTACAACTATTGATTTTGGATGAACAATTTCTTGTAGTTGGAGAGAGGAATGAGTTACACCGACATGATCTATGTTAATATCGATAGATTGATTTTGTGCTAATTTATTACTAGATTGATAAATAAAAAGTCAACCGTCAGAAGGTATGTTATCAATGGTATAATAGAAAGGTTGATGACCAACTGTTTGATAAAAAGAAGACAAAGTAGTGTTTCGTTTTTTTACAACACGAGCTTTTCTACACTATCGTAGGAGTTCATTTTTTTTCATTTTCTAGCATTTCAGCATACTTTTTACGTCTCTTGGCATTTCTATCCATCTCTGAATGCAGAAAAGAGTAGATACAAGGTAAAAACAATTAACAATAATTAAAAGATTATTTATTATTTCTTCGACAACATCTGCCTTCTTTATATATATATATTTTAACAATATATTTTTTAACTATTAAAATATCTATATTAGTAACATTTACGCTAATACTGAACGACAATTTATGTATGAAAAATTTTAATATTTATAACTTTGATATTTCTGCAAACGCATGGGTTATTTGCGCAGTACCTAAGCTATCGATCCTACGAGGAAGGCTAATATAGTCCTAGAATCTAAGGTCACACTAAATTGCAATAATTCAAAATAAACAACTAATATAGAAAATTAATCAATCAAACAATCAATTACGAGAATTGAATTCAGAACATATAAACAGATAGCAATTTTGCACAAGCAATCACAAATCAACCTAGAAGTTACCAATTGAGAGAAGGGAGGTTTTAATCCGAAATTAATGAAATTTTTATAAATTATGGAATCACCAAATTACTGGATCTAGATGGTTCTAAGGTAGATTACTCTCTCTTGAGTTATAATTTTTAACCCTAATTTATAATCCCTAATTTAAATTATGGAATTGTAATGCAATTAACCCAAAACCTAAATTAGTTTTGAAATTGTCCAATTACGTACCAGAAACCTATGCTCGATCTCTCGTTACACAATTTCGTCGGTTTGATTCAATTCTTATCTATCAAACTACTTAACTCTCGTTATCCTAATTTGATGATATTCACTCGGCTCACCCTCTCAATTTATTACCAAATTATTAAGCACAGAAATTGAATCACAAATAACATGAAAGCATAATAAATCAAACTTCATTAATCTCAAAGATAAAAATCTCAAAGGTCAGTTTGCATAAAAATCAACATTCAACAAATCTATTCTCAATAACTATCTCAATTTTATACATCAATAAAACTGAAATAAATTGCAAAATACACTTGGAACAGAATCGTAGAGGCAGTGATGACGGGAAACCTCTTTTTCTGGGAAGTACATCACGTCAAGCTTTTTCTCTGTGTCTCTCTTCCTTCGTCTCCTTCCTTAAATCTCTTGATATGCTCTCTAGGGTTTTGGAATTGACTTATGCAAAAAGGCTTCCTCCTTTATTCTTTAATGTTATATTTATACCTTGGAAGCCCTAGAGTTGATTCGAGGTCAAACGATTCGAAAAGTTTCACAAAACTTGACTTTTTCAGCTATTTTTGTGTCTACCTGATGCAGACCATGATCGTGGCCAGCGCCTAACCCTCTCTATAACGATCTTGGCCCAAAGTGCACGATCGTGGGCTAGTTCAGAGCTCTTTATCACAATCGTGATCAAAGTGCACGATCGTGACCTGGATCCTGCTGGCTCACCTCTTTCTGTCACATTCGTGGGCCATGGTTTTGGCCTAAAACTCTTCGAAACTTCTCTGTTATTTGCCATTTACCCTAAAACACTAACAAACACATCAAGTTACCTTAAAAATATAACATTTAAGCTCAAAGACTCATACTAACCCATAAAAACACTTAACCCATAATCAAACACAATTAAAACCTAAATACATACTAAACACTCAATTTAACACTAAATACATAACCAATTAAACCCTAAAACATGATGCAATTCATAACTATCAACATCCCCACACTTAAACATTTGCTTGTCCTCAAGCAAACAAAACAAAGAACACATAATAAACATAACACATAATGTAATCATGAGACAATGGCTTCGTAAAATAAATTTAATCTTAAACACAATCATTCAAGTTATATCAAACCATTAACACGGAAAATCTGTGTCTAGGGGCTTTGAACTAAATGTAGCATCCCATCACCGATGGGAAGGGTAAAATAGTAATTTGGAATAGTTTATGAGTGCTTAGAATTGTCTTGATA
>JAOSBO010070274.1:0-28052 GCA_027563915.1 Erythroxylum rotundifolium | reverse complement strand
ATGAGAATATGTGACTCTTTATGTTGTGAAATGATACTTTTCTATGTATGCTAAATTCTATCCTATGAGATTGAATTCTGTATGCTGATTTTTGGGAGCCAATTTAAAGGTTGGGTTGTGGTTAATTGTGTAGCAAAGGATTTTAGCATGTAAGGAAAAAATCTGGGTTGGTTCGGGCCCTTTGACATATGTGTCAGAATTGTTGTGAATTGGTAAGTGAAATTAAGGAATGGGATAAAAAATGTAATCTGAAATTTGGGACTTAATCTGTACTGATCTAGGCAGAATTGGGCTTAGTGGTTTAAATGAAAGTTGTAGATTATCCTCTTATCTTTCTATCGCTCTAAAGATTGGAATTTTTGGACAACAAATGCAGAAGTTATGCTTATTATAAGGTGGATATTTCTGGTAGTCATTTATGCATAATTGAAGTAAGAATTTGGCTCAAATGGTAACCGTGGTTTAACTGATTCAAATGTATGGATACAGGTCGAATTAGGTAATATGGTCTACATGAAAGTTGTAGATCTACCTTTTAACTTTCTATCGCCATAAGGATTGAAATTTTTGGATGACTAATGTGAGAGTTACAACCTTTATAAAATGACTATGGTTGAGTACATTATGCATAATTTGGTGTATAATTTAGAATAAATGGTAACATTATTTTAATCGATTAAATTATAAAGATAAATTCAAAATTTGACAAAGTTGTCTTCATGAAAGTTGTAGGGCTTGATCTGAGCTTTCTATTGATATATAGGTTGTAATTTTTTGGTTACTGGATTGGAGATTGTGTTGCTTAGATGTAAGGGTAGGCGATTAGGGGCAGGTCGCGATCGCAAGGCGGTGCGATCACGACAGTGCAGATTTCCACCTTTTGCAATCGCGATCAAGGCGTGATTGCGATACGGGCAAGAAAATTGCAGTCATGACAGAGCGCGACCACGACGACTCCAAATCTATAATTTCGCGATCGCGACCTGGTCTCGATCGCAAGCCCCCTGGTGTCTAGAACTCTTGCCGCACCGCCTCTTTCCTTTTCCTAATGACTTTTTAATTATTTTTTTAATTATTTTTAAAATAGTTTATTCTTTGTTTATTGTTGATACGGAAAATTTTGAATTAAATTGTTGAGCATTATTTTTACATTTCCTATGAAATTAATATAGTTAATATATTTATTACCTAATTCTTTTATTTGAAAATTTTCCATTAATTATTTTATTAATTATTAATTGCAGTTATTAAATCATTTCGTTTTTGAATGATTAAAATTTATTTCCGAAATTATTTTATGATCCCACCACAAATTTTTCGTGACTAGAATTTTTAATTTAAATTCAAATATTATTGGTTTGTTATTATTGCACTAAATTTCCAATTGGTGACACAAAGTCACCATAAATTACGTACGGGAACCAGGGCCAACATACATGTTGTCCTTTAGTCAAAATAAAGGCCAAACGCATTTTTGGCATGCTCGGTGGGACGACGCAATGACGAAAACAAGATCTAGTAAGAGTATTGACATTTCCATCAATGGAGGTGATGATATGGAAAACAGTAACACAGGAAGACCAACCTCAATCCGTTGAGTTAAGTTAAGCAACCAACATTGAGATCCTTTTAACAAAAGTTTTGGATGCCATAAAAAAATCGATAGCTCTCTTAAACACTACGGAGAGTAATCAAAAAGAGATTACTAGAGAAAGACACAGGCATAGGCGGAGAAGAGTCAAGCAAGGCATTGCGTCAGACTTAATCGCAGGCCAGCAAGCTACCAGTGGCTGCGAAAAATCAGTCAGTGGCGCCTAGAGCCAGTCCAACTGGAGGAGATGAGTCGGCAGTCGAGGTTGCCAAATTGGGAAAACTTTATCCTGTAAAGGTGCTCGGGAGGCAATCCAACAGGATTGATAGCCCCAATAAGGAGAAACAGCTAGTGACCACCTACCAGCCACCGTACAGAAGGGATGAGACACCGATTACTACCCTGCCTCTGGTGTTTATCAACCACAAGACCCCTGTTCAGCTCTATAGCCACACTGGACTAGTAACTCAACCTCACCTCTATGAAGAGAGAATGAGATCAAGGGACAATGGGAGTCTAGTGACCAACCAGATGTAAGCACCCCCAAGGAGTACAGGTCACCAGGCCGTTCAGCAGTCGGTGACCATAGGCCAGACAATATATGGGCAAAACACTTAGGTGATAGATCACATTACCAGAGATGTACTGCGCGAGATTTCCTAGGAGTTGTATGGGTCCAGTTTCAATTAAATTGTTCGACCTGAGTTTAGGAAGCCTTATCCTGAATTTATAGACAGAGCAGTCTTTCCCAGGGGTGTAAAAATTCCAGATTTTACTTTATTCTCGGGAGAAGACGGGCAGTTTACCATCGAGCACATAGCGAGGTTCACCACTAAATGCTCAAAATTTTCTAGCTATGACAACTACTAGTATCTGCTGTTGAAGTTGTTCCTGAATTTGTTAACTGGAGCTGGTTTCTCTTAGTATGTGTCACTACCAAGAGACTTCCTGTTTGGTTGGGCAGATATGACAAGAGTCTTCCACGCTTGGCTTTACAGAAGTGAGCCTGAAGTCAGTATCATGGATTTGTCCACGCTTACTCAGCATGCTATAGAGAAGGCGGATGATTTCATTGCTAGGTTCAAAAGAATGAGAAACAAGTGCAGGATCAATATTCTGGAGACCGAGTTCGTGAAGATCGCGCAAAAAGGTTTGGACCTGGAGCTGAGAAAAAAGTTTCAAGGCATGGATTTTAGAGACTTTTTCGAGTTGGCTATGAAGGTGACAGAATACGAGGAGCTACTTAAAGAATACCATAAGCTAAAAAGCCAAACCATAGGGACTTATTTCGAGGAAATCCTGAAGTTGAGGTTGCTATAGCTACCATATCTGATATTGGAAGCATAGTATGTCCACACCTGGCAAAGATACCTTCTGGAATGCAACAAAGTAGTGACAAGAGGGGGAACAATTGCACCTTTGACGTAAATAAAACGTCGCAAATTTTCGATTATCTCATGAAAATCGATTTTATTTCTTTGCCGAAAGATCATGTTTTGCCTACTAGGGAGGAGATGAAGGCTAAAGACTATTGCAAATATCATAACACATGGACTCATTCTACCAACATGTGCTGGCCTTTAGGAGTGTGATCCAGGATCACATCAATAGAAAAATTCTCAAGTTCCCAGAAGAGGCAATTCTCTTTGACAAGAATCCATTCCCAATGGGGTCAGTGAACGTAGCAAGTATTGATATGAGAAGTTGGCTCAACCAAAAAAGGAGGCAAGTGTATATGAATCAAGTGTGGAGGCCTAGAGGGTGGAACATGTGGAAAAGGAAAAATGGTCTCAACATTACTTCTAAAAGGCAAGAGAGAATCAGTGCACTGGAAAGGATTGGTAGCCGGATCATCGGAAGTAACAGGGAAGCCAGTGACCAGGTAGCCATCAACACTAGTGGTAACCTGAAATTTGTCAAGCCACTGATGCCCAAGAAAGCTGGAGAGTGGATTCGGGTGGAGAGCAGAAGGAAGGGTAAAAAGGAAATAATTACTGCTGCTCAGAAAACACTAAAATGAAGAAAAGGTTACAGTGCAAGAAGTTGGCCGAGAGACTATTCTAGGAGAGAAAAGAACTGGAAACAAAACTTCAAGTTCAGACCATGGCTCACTTGGTGGAGAAACAAAAGATGCTTGACAAAGGGAAGGAGTTGGCCAACATGACCAAGCAGATGGTTGAGGACTGCGAAGAAGGAATTCAGACGAATAAATTTAGAAGGAAGGCAACAAAGGATGGCAATTTCGAGGAACAGGAAGACAGTTACTTCAATGTTGGTGAGGTCCCTGTCTATTACCTGAGAGCTGCTTCTATATTGCTGCTAGCTATTTTTTGATGTGTCGATCTTAATGAAGAAGCGAAAGACAAGCCAAGAGACGAAGGAAAAGTTTAGGCTGCAAAAGAAGAGCAAAATCCGGTGGAGAAATTCTCATAGAAAGCGCAGGACACTGACCAAAGCAATGCTTTGACATTCAACAAGCCGTTGACAATGAATCACACTAAACCACTGTACATAGGGCTTGTGTCAATGGGAAGCCACTGAACAGAGTTTTGGTGGACAATGGAGCAGCTGTAAACGTGGTTCCCTTGAAAGTGCTATTACGACTTGGGAAAAAAAAGAGGATATCATTGCTACAGACCTAGCGGTGACTGTGGTGACTGGGGACGTTGCAAGAACATTAGAAGTAGTTCCACAAAAAAAAACAGTGAGGAGTAAGACGTGTGTGTCTACTTTCTTCGTAATCAACACTAATGCAAATTACAAGTTGCTTCTGGGTAAAGGCTGGATTCACGCAAACATGTGTGTATCGTCCTCTCTTCACCAGTTCTTATTGTTCTGGCATGGTGACAATGTGGAAATGGTTAAGGCAGACAATAATCCTTTCAATGCTGAAGTCAATTTGGTGGACGCCTGCTATTACCGTAGAGACACCACACCAATTACTTTCGAAGGTTTGGATAAAGAAGGCAGGCCTACGCTGATGAAGTTCACCAAGGACAAGCATTTGCTACTTCAAACAACTGATGCCACTGGGGCAAGAGTTATTATCATATCCCCAGCAGGTATTAAAACTATGCTCTATTTTAATCTCAACTTTCTATGCACTAACAATCAAGCTAAGTATGAGGCTCTAATAATTAGGTTGGAGATCCTCAAAGAATTTGGTGCCAAGGACTTAGCCATATATGGGGATTTGCAACTGGTCATAAACGGTGAATATAAGTGTAGTAGTTTCTCTTTGGCACCGTATTTTGCTGCTGTGACTCAGTTATTAGACAATTTTGAGTGCGTAGATTTATTCTATGCTCCACGAGAAGACAATAAGGAAGTGTATTCAATGAATGTGTTTAATACTAATGTAGAGTGTACTGGTGACTGGAGAAGCTCTATTAGAGAATACTTGGAAAATCTAAAAGGAATGACACGCTATAGAATCAAAATGCAAGGGCTGAATTATCTTCTAATGGAAGGCACTCTGTGCATGAAAAGTGTCGATGGCCTCCTCCTTAGATGTTTAGGCCTGGTGGAATCAATGAAAGTTTTGAAACAAGTGCATGAAGGTGTGTGCGGTGCTCATCAATCTGGAGAGAAAATGCATTAGTTGATTCATAGACATGGTTACTACTGGCCTCGCATATTTGATGACTATTTCAGGTATTCTAAGAGCTGTAAAAAGTGTCAGAGACATGGGAAAATCCAGAGGCTACTAGCTACAAAATTGATAAGCATAATCAAGCCTTGGCCTTTTCGTGGGTGGGCCATTGACCTGATTGGAAAAATTTACCTTGCGTCATCTAAAGGCCATTCTTTCATAATAGTGACTATGGACTTTTTCACCAAATGGTTGGAGGCTCTACCAATGAAAAAGGTCGAGCAGAAGGACGTCATTTAGTTCGTTAAGGAAAATTTGATCCATAGGTTCGAGACCCCTGAGTCAATTACCACTGACCAAGGGACAATGTTCACTGGGGAATTAGTCAGAGAGTTTGCAGATGATTATGGTATTAAGTTACTAAGGTCAAGTCCTTTTTATCCTCAGGTAAATGGACAAGCCGAGGATTCAAACAATGTCATAATCAATATTTTGCAGAAGATGATGGAGGATAATCCTAGGGATTGGCATAACCTTCTTTCCGAGACCCTGTGGGCATATAGGACATCAAAACGAAGCACGACTGGGGTAAGCCCGTTTTCACTAACCTTTGGGCATGATGTTGTATTACCTATGGAGGTAGTGGTGCCCTCTTAGGGTTGTGTGGCAAAATAATCTGACGCCAGCAGATTACTCGCAAGTAATGATGATGGAATTAGAGGAGTTGGATTAGGTGAGAAGGGATGCCCTTAATAGAATGATTCTACAGAAAAAGAAGGTGGCTAGAGCTTACAACGAGAATGTAAGGAAAAAGAATTTTAAGGTGATTTGGTCTGAAAGTTGGTGCTACCAATTGGAAGTAAAGATCAAGTGTACGGGAAGTGGTCAACAAATTGGGAAGGGCCATTCAAAGTCCACAAGGTGCTACCAGGAAATGCATAGTGCTTATATGGTCTCTCTGGGGAAACTCATGGCAAATATATCAATGGCAAGTAATTGAAGAAATATTATCCCACTATGTGGGAGAATATTCAAAAGGAGTAAAATTCAGATGTTCGTATCAGTGGGCAGCTACTGATGAAAATTCGTGAAGTAGGTTGCCCGAAACCACGTGAATGTAATTGGATCGGTGCTAAACAAGTGAAATAAAGTGGCAGTTTGGCATTCAATGATAGCAAATATGATTTAGAACAATACCAAGCCAAGCGTTAAAGTTCACTCAAAATAAGCCACTTACACAACAGGCTGTACAAACAGTCAACGAAAGATTACAAGAATTAATAGTGAGTGTGCCTAATCTTGCTTTTCACTATTAAGGCTTCCTTCATACCCATCAAGGAGACCCAATGTCCAGACATCTCTTGTTGCGTAGTGCCAATCATTCCTTGAAGTACTCTGATCTCCTCTTCCCAAGCCTTTATCTGAGCAATTTGATTGTTGGCTTCCAGCTTGGATTGCTTGACGTCCTCTGAGAGGGTCTCCACTGCTTTCTTTTAGAGGCCGTATGTAACATCTCGTAACCTACGAGAAGGTTAAAATAGTAAATGTGAGTGATTTATGAGAGGCTTAGAAATGTGTTTTCATGCTCATGTATAATTTGTCATACACATACAAATAAATAGTGAATTTTTCTGCACATGAAATTAATTGTACATTCATTCATGAATAATTCCGGGTATAATTGGATTGAGATGTGATTTTTGGAAATTTGGTGAATTTTGAATTTTATTTATGTTGAAAATATTATTGGTTAGTAAAATTGTAATATTTTTAAATTTTGGTGATTTTAGGATTTATTTTCGAAAATTATAGAGAATTATGGAAATTTATGGAAAAATAAAAAAAGAAATGAAAAGAATATTAGGGATAATGGGATTGTAAAGATGATAGTTGTATTGTAAAGAGGAGCGCTAAATGGAGTTAGTTTCAAAAGAAACTAAGTTAGAACTTAGGCATTAGGAAAGTGACAAGTGTCACTTAGTTAAGTTGCTTTTGTAATTTGTTAAAAGTAAGTTGAGTATTCTAAGAGTTGAAAAGGGGTTAGTGTTATTTCATAAGCTTCCATCTCTTTCGTAGTGACTTTCTCTGAAATTCTTCCCATACACAGAGTTTTCCTTTTAACACCTTCCAAGAGATTGCTTTGTTTTGTTTCGTCATCCCGCATTACTATTTGTTTCTTCTATCCTAAAAAAGACTGAAACTGGACAATTTTCTCAATGGAGTACGTGAATTGCATGGAATTTAGGGCTTTGAGATAATGGAAGATTGTTGAGTTTTCACCAGGTAAGTAGTGAATAAATCATTTAGAGTTATAAGTTTATGAAATAAATTTGATGAATTACTGTCATCTGTATAACCATGAAATTTTCATGTATATATATATATATATATATGGCTACTGTGAAAATGCAATGAAAATATGGATAAAGTATTATTTTAGTTTTGATGGATTTTAGTGATCAGGTGATGTGGAAATGAATTTTGGAGTTTGAAATAGCAAGAAAATGTTGTATGAAGTGAGTGTAGAAAATCAAAGAATGAAAAGGTGGTATACTTTGTTTCTTGTCTTCTTCACTGTGCATGTTTATATATATGCATGTGTATATGTGAGGGGATGAGTTTCGTAGAGATGATTAAAAAAAAGTGATAATTGAGTTGAAGGGTAGTTGTAAAATGATGGTTTGAGATGGGAATGAGTGTATAAAGAATAGTTAGAGGAAAAGATTGAAGAAGATGTAGAGAATGAAAATATAGGAAAATGTATAGAATGGTGAACTGCAGAGTTGAAAATCTAATATCTCACTTTTTGATGATTTTGAGGATTTTGATTAAACTTGCATATGTTGGGAGTAGAAAGAATTTATGGTGAATGAGTCGATGGAAATGGAGTAGAAAAAACTAAAAATAAAAATTTGAAGTGAGGGATTTTAGAGAATGAAGTCTGGAAATTTTCTGGGAATGAATAGTAACAGTGTTGAGGTTTGATCTGAAACGTTCGTGAATTTTTCTGTGTCTATCTAGGTAGAGTTTGACAAACTTATCTTCATAAAAGTTGTAGATCTTGCTTTTATGTTTCCATTGATATAAAGTACGAAATTTTTGGACATTGGAGTTGAGAGATATGATATTTAGAAATCTGTGATGTTACACGGAGTCTGCATTCAGGACAGCTGCATTGATTTGAAAATTTGACCCTTATAGAGGCAAAAATTGTGTTTTTGAGGTCCTCATGAAAGTTGTAGGTCTAGAAATCCTCTTCAAAATGGTTTTTGAATCACCTTAATCCGATAATTGTAGAAAAGTTATGCTTGTTTTAGCAAAAAGGTCTAGAGAAGAGAAAAGGGAGCAAGAGGGTGAAAGTCGCGATCGTGAAGCATCACGGTCGCGACAATGCCGAAGGCGCACCCAAGTCACACCCGCCATTTGTCTGGATCGTCACCTGCAGGTCCTCCTCCTAGCTTGAATATGTTTCACTATTTTGGCCATAAATTTTTCATCCGACCTCCAAATGATATGATTTTTGAAGCATTGGATTCATAACACGTTTCTATATCTCTCCCTAAACATTTATAGCTTTTGGTTTTGATTTGTAAAAGATTGATTGAATCAAAGTGAGTGGATCGATTGGAAGAGTATGTGTTAGATATTTTTACTGAACATGCTTCAGTATTTTGGTGATATCTTGATTTGTAGGATTCCAAATGGGATGATTTGTGATTTTGAGTAAACTAGATATATAGGCCTCAAAATTGTCTCAAGAATTTGAATTATTAATCAGTCTCTAAGATGTTGAATTTCTGGATAGAAATTGTGCATGGTATACTATTTTTGAATGTGAACATTCCAAAATGTTTGAGGCATATCTTCCAAATTACTGAACCAAATTGAGTAATTGTGGTATCAATGTAAAGATAAGACATAGAGAAACATTTTTCTAGAAGAGAGTATGGCCAAACTATATCAGTTTCACTTTCTAATTTAATGTCAACAGTGGACCTGAAGGTCTGAAATTTTGGAGAATGTATAAAAAGAAATGAGAGTTTTGATAACGTGTGATCATGTAATGATGGAATAACATTAATGAGTGAATTGTTGGTATAAAAGTACCAAAGACGTGTTTAATGGAGATGAAGTGGTCCATATGATTAAATTTGTGATTCAAAAAGAGGAGTAAAGTGTATCTAGCAGAAATGACCGAGAAATGAGTTATTATGAAAACAATTGATGCGGAAAAAAAATGATAATGTGATAAAGTGGGAAATTTGATAATATACCTAGGATTGTTATGAACATGCATTGTACATAATTCATTTCATACATGTGCATTGTTAAACAATTATAATTGTGCATATTGTGATATTTGTGTATATTATTTGTTATAGAGGGGCAATTAGAACGTCAACCTCCAGACGTTACTGGATTTTCCAGGCATTAGCTTCGGGAGCAACTTGTGAGTAACCTAGACGGTTTCTCTCAATTATTGTTTATTTTAATTATGCTTTGAATGATAAATGAATGTGAAATAAGTGTGTTGGATTGTTGACTACGGGCAGAAGGTCCGATGGTTATGAATGTGGAATTTATATTGAAGTGCGACTTGAATGTGAATGTAAAGACCTAAGTGCGTTATAATGTGAGTGATTGTAGTTCATGCATTCCATATATGAACGCATAATCAAATAATGGCAGTTGTGACCAGAGTAGCCACTGATCAGAGCTTAAAGCTTAACGAGTGAAAATGAGCCTCGAGCTTAAAAATGAATTAGAGCCTTAGGCTCAATGTTTAATAAGCCCTGTATCCCTAAACAGATAAGGGACAGTTATTAATGAGCCCGGTATACAAATTGGATATGGGATAGCTCAAGCACTTGGTCACAACAACGTAATAATTGGAAAGTGTCTTATAAGCATTTCATAAGCATTTTTATTAAGTATGTCTAATTAACTGAAATGCCGAACTTGACTATGCCTAAGTGAAATTGTGATATTATGTAAAGTGTAGTATGTGATTATACGTTATGTGAAATGATGTGTTGCATGAATTGAGTGAACCATCAATGACGGTTACTTCATTGAGTTCGCAAAACTCACCAAAATTGCAACGTTATCTTTTCATGACTAAGAGATGACTCTAGCTATTGAGAAGCTCTACTAGCCGTGAAGATTGTGATTTGGCAAGAGAAATCCTGGCTCAAAGGTCGGTTAGCTGGGATTTTTAGACAGATTAGATAGACTTTGTATATTTTCCTCTTTCATTTAGTACTTTTGAACTAGGTTTTGATCATGTACATGCAGTAAGTGTTGAAAGATACAATGTAGACTTTCGATTTTGTGAATTGAAATGAGGAAAAAGTTGACTTTTAAAATATTGTGATTTTGTTATGATGCTTTATAAGTGAGAAATGATATGATGCCATGTGAAGTGAATGTACTTATCGAACGTAGCTCACCCTTATCTTAGGAAATGTACCGGAATGACCTCCGGGAATACTGGTTTGCACCCTGCGATAAGGGGGTGTTACATTTAGGTGGTATCAGAGCATGGTTGGCATCTGTTGGGACATATAGAAATGTTAAGCATGAAATATCGTGAGAATTGTAGAAAATGATTAAAATTATTGTTTGTTATAGGTCATCCGCTTTAGGTGATCAAATTGATCAACCAGCTGACCAAGGATCGGTAGGAGCTAGTAGGGAGTCCTCGATACCTCAATCTAAAGAGATGCCTCCTAGAGTTCTCAAGAAAAGGGAGAGGAGTTATGATAGGTTGCGGAAGCAGGGAGTTGTGGACTTCTATGGCAGCACAGACCCTGCTGAAGCTGAAGGATGTTTGGAAAGGATTGAGGGGGTTTTTGATCAGATGGACTACGAGCCGGATGAGAGGTTTGACTATGCAGTGTCCTTACTACAAGGCATAGCTTTTCAGTGGTGGAAGACTGTTCCAGGTAGTACCATCAGACCTTGCAACCTGAAGTGGGAAGACTTCCTAAAGGTCTTCAAGGAGAACTACATGCCCATGATCTACTTGGATAGGAAGATGAAAGAGTTTCTGGGTTTAAAGCAGGGTAAGGTTTAATGAGTTGATAGGTTATGCTACTGCTTTGATCCCTACAGAAGAGGAAAAGTGTAGAAGGTTTGAGAATGGACTCAATATGGAGATCAAAACAAGATTGGCACTTTCAGATCTGGGGACTTTCATTGAGTTAAGAGCTGCTTCGATCAGAATTGAACAGCTACTAAGGGAGGGACAAGCAGAGCCTAGGCAAGGGTCCAGATTGAAGAGGTCTAGTGAGATTCAGAGTGGCTCTGGCAAAAGATTCAGTAAGCGCCAGAACAAGGCTTTTAGACCACCAGCTAGATCAAGACAGTCAGGATTCAGACAGAGGGGTGGTTTTGCACTGACTGGCAGTGGAAAGGGTGAAGTACTAAATTAGTTTCCAGTATATGAGCATTGTGAGAGGAGGCATGGTGGTGAGTGTTGGAGGGTAACTGGAGCTTGCCTCAAATGTGGCTCCTTTGACCACCAGATTAGGGATTGTCTTGCTACTTTGGAAGCTCAGTCTGGTATGAGTGGGCGATCTAGGAGTGATGCTACAGTCCAACAGAGTAGAGGATGTGGACCTGGATAGAGAGGTCGAGGTACAGGTAGAGTGATCTCTAGGAGTTCTTTTATGAGGACTGAGGGGCGGTTTAGCTAATCGCACTCTCAGGCTAGGGTCTATGTTATGAATAGGCAGGGGGCTCAAGACGCACCAAATGTTGTGGCAAGTGCACTTCTTGTTTACAACTTTGAGGCATTTGCATTGCTAGAACCAGTATCCTTACCCTCTTTTTTCACACCGCATCTAGTATGTAAGCTGTATTGTACTAGGGAGGTGTTACAGTATGGGCTAGAGGTGAGTACACCTTTAGGTAGTACTACCATTATAGGATAAGTTTGCAAGGGGTGCTTGATTAGGATCGATCAAGTAGAGTTAGAGGTAGACTTGATTATATTAAAGTTGAGAGAGCTAGACATTATCCTAGGCATTGATTGACCCACTACTTATAGGGCCATTATGAACTGCTACACCAAGGAGGTAGTACTGGAATCTCCTGGTCAACTGAGAGCAGTATTCAGAGGAGTTAGTCAAGCGGTGCTAGCCAGGATAATATCTTTCATAAGTGTGCTGAGATTGATGCAGGGAGGATGTGAGGCCTATATGGCCTACATCATTGATACTAGAGTAGAGCAAAGTGTACAGGACATTCCCGTGGTTATGGAATTCCTAGATTTGTTTCCCGATGAGCTACCTGGTTTACCACTAGATCAGGAAATGCAATTCACAATTGATCTAGTTTCAGATGCTACTCCTATATCTATTCCTCCATATAGGATGGCACCTATGGAACTAAAAGAGTTAAAGAATCAGCTTCAGGAGTTACTAGAAAAGGGTTTTATTAGACCCAGTGTTTCGCCTTGGGGAGCTCTAGTGCTGTTTGTGAAGAAAAAGGATGGGACTTTGAGGTTATGCATTGACTATAGGCAGTTGAATCAGGTGACAGTGAAGAACAAGTTCCCGTTGCCTAGAATTGATGATTTACTTGATCAGCTGCAGGGAGCTCAGGTATTCACGAAGCTATATTTGAGATTAGGGTACTACTAGTTGAAGATAGCTGAGGTTGATGTACCTAAGAGTGCATTTAAGAGCAGGTATAGGCATTATAAGTTTCTAATGACGTCGTTTGGGCTGACTCATGCCCCGACAGCTTTTATAGCCTTGATGAATAAGGTGTTTTAGCCCTACCTAGATCGATTTGTGATTGTGTTTATTGATAATATCTTGGTGTATTCGAAGAGCATAAAGGAACATGTTGAGCATTTGAGAGTTATTTTACAGATTATGAGGGAAAAGCAGTTGTATGCCAAATTAAGTAAGTGTGAATTTTGGCTGGATCAAGTTGTGTTTCTAGGGCATATAGTGACTGGAGATGGCATACAAGTGGATCCAAAGGAGATAGAGGTAGTGATGAATTGGGAAGCTTCGAGGAATGTGTCTGAAATTCGAAGCTTCCTAGGATTGTCCAGATATTGCCGAAGGTTTGTCGAGGGTTTTTCATTGATCTCAGCCCCTCTGACAAAACATCTGAGGAAGAATGTAGTATTTATATGGAATGAGGAGTGTCAAAAGAGCTTTGAGGAGTTAAAGCATCAGTTGACTATGGCACCGGTGTTGACTATTCCATTAGGAATCGGAGGATATGTGATGTACAGTGATGTGTTGCATCAAGGATTGGGATGTGTATTAATGCAGCATGGTAAGGTGATCACCTATGCATCAAGATAACTCAGGTCTCACGAGATCAATTATCCGGTACATGATTTAGAGCTAGCTGCAGTTCTCTTTGCTCTAAAGATTTGGAGACATTACTTGTATGGAGAGACCTTCCAGATTTATACAGATCATAAGAGTTTGAGGTATCTGTTGAGTCAGAAAGAGTTGAACTTGAGACAGAGAAGGTGGATTGAGTTATTGAATGATTATGACTGCACAATTGAGTACCACCTGGGGAAAGCAAATGTGATGGCTAATGCTTTGAGTAGAAAGTCTAATACCAGTGTAGCTCAGATTCAGTTATCGAGGATGCCTAATTTGATTCATTTAATAGCTTTGAATGTGGAGTTAAATCTGGAGCAGAATGAGGCATTGATTGCTACAGTAAATCTAAGACCAATGTTGCATGATAGAATCCAAAAAGTTCAGCGGAACGATCCCAATATGGTGAAGCTTATGGGAAGGTAAAGATGAATCTGAATTCTGAGTTTGAGTTGAGGAATGAGACTTTATGGTTGAAGCAGAGGCTGTGTGTGCCTGATGTGGATGATCTGAGGAAGGAGATACTTGAGGAAGCTCACATGGCCACCTATGTTATACATTCTGATACTACCAAGATGTATAACACACTGAAGCAACACTTCTGGTGGCCTGGAATGAAGAAGCAAGTGGCGGAGTATGTATCTAGATGTATGACTTGCCAGCAAGTTAAAGCTGAGCACCAGGCTCCGGTAGGTAAGCTCCATTCGTTGCCCATTCTGAAGTGGAAATGGGAATGGATTACTATGGAATTCATCATGGGACTGCCTAAGACTCTGAGGTAGAATGATGCTATATGGGAGATAGTGGATTAGTTGACTAAGTCGGCTCACTTTTTACTAATGAGAAAAAATAATTCACTTAATCAGTTGGCCCAGAGATATGTGAATAAGGTGGTGAGACTGCATAGGGTTCCAGTGTCCATTGTATCAGATAGGGATCCTAGATTTACTTCGAAGTTTTAGAAGAGCTTGCAGTCTGCTATAGGTACTAAGTTGAACTTCAGTACAACATTTCATCCTCAGATAGATGGATAGAGTGAGAGGACTATTAAGACTATTGAGGATATGCTCAAGGCTTGTATATTGGAATTTAGAGGAGCTTGAGATCAATATATGACATTGATAGAGTTTGCCTACAATAACCATTACCACAGTAGTATTGTAATGGCACCATATGAGGCACTATATGGTAGAAAATGTCGGTTGCCATTATATTGGGATGAAGAGGGCTTGAGAATAGTTTAAGGCCCAGAGTTGATACAAGATATAGTGGATAAGGTAAAGTTGATCCGAAACCAAATTAAAGCAGCTCAAGATAGACAAAAAAGTTATATGGATCAACATCGATGTGACATGGAGCACAATGTGGGAGACAAGGTATTCCTAAGAGTGTCACCTTGGAGGGGAGTTTTGAGATTTGGTAAAAAAGGCAAGTTAAGCCCTGGGTATATTATTCCTTATGAGATTATTGAGAGGGTAGGACCTTTGGCATATAAGTTGGCCTTACCGAATGAGATGTCTCAATTGCATAATGTGTTTCATGTGAGTATGCTCCGAAGATACTGATCGGATCTAACACATGTGATACCAGCTCAAGAGATTGAGGTTGCTAGTAACTTAAGCTATGTTGAGGAGCCGATTAAGATTGTGGGATCACATATCAAGCAGTTGAGGAACATAGTCATTCTATTGGTAAAAGTCCTTTGGAGGAACCACTCAACTGAGGAAGCAACTTAGGAAACGGAGGAGCATATGAGGAGACAATATCCCCGCCTGTTTGAGCAAACAGGTAAAAATTTCGAGGATGAAATTTCTTTAAGGAGGGGAGAGTTGTAACATCCCGTTACTGATGGGAAGGTTAAAATAGTAACTGTGAGTGATTTATGAGAGGCTTAGAACTGTGTTTTCATGTTCATACATAATATGTCATACACATACAAATGAATAGTGAATTTTTCTGCACATGAAATTAATTGTACATGCATTCATGAATAATTCCGGGTATAATTGGATTGACTTGTGATTTAATTTGGTGAAATTTGAATTTTATTTATGTTGAAAATATTATTAGTAAGTAAAATTATAATATTTTTAAATTTTGGTGATTTTAGGATTTATTTTTGAAAATTATAGAGAATTATGGAAATTTATGGAAAAATAAAAAAAGAAATCAAAAGAATATTGGGGATAATAGGATTGTAAAGATGATAGTTGTATTGTAAAGAGGAGAGCTAAATGGAGTTAGTTTCAAAAGAAACTAAGTTAGAACTTAGGTATTAGGAAACTGACAAGTGTCACTTAGTTAAGTTACTTTTGTAATTTGTTAAAAGTAAGTTGAGTATTCTGAGAGTTGAAAAGGGGTTAGTGTTATTTCATAGGCTTCCATCTCTTTCGTAGCGACTTTCTCAGAAATTCTTCCCATACACAGAGTTTTCCTTTTAACACCTTTTAAGAGATTGCTTTGACACTACTATTTGTTTCTTCTATCTTAAGAAAGACCGAAACTGGACAATTTTCTCAATGGAGAACGTGAATTGCATGGAATTTAGGGCTTTGAGATTATTGAAGATTGTGGTGTTTTCAACAAGTAAGTAGTGAATAAATCCTTTGGAGTTATAGGTTTATGAAATAAATTTGATGAATTACTGCCATCTGTATAACCATGAAATTTTCGTGTATATATATATGTATATGGCTACTGTGAAAATGGAATGAAAATATGGATAAAGTGTTATTGTAGTTTTGATGGATTTTAGTGATTAGGTGATGTGGAAATGAATTTTGGAGTTTGAAATAGCAATAAAATTGTTTATGAAGTGAGTGTAGAAAATCAAAGAATGAAAAGGTGGTATACTTTGTTTCTTGTTCTTCTTCACTGTGCATGTTTATATATATGCATGTGTATACGTGAGGGGATGAGTTTCTTACAGATGATAAAAAAAAGTGATATTTGAGTTGGCGTAGCTGTAAAATGATGTTTTGAGATGGGAATGAGTGTATAAAGGATAGTTAGAGGAAAAGATTAAGAAGATGCAGAGAATGAAAATATAGGAAAATGTATAGAATGGTGAAAAGCAAAGTTGAAAATCTGATATCTCACTTTTTGATGATTTTGAGGATTTTGATTAAAGTTGCATATTTTGGGAGTAGAAAGAATTTATGGTGAATGAGTTGATGAAAATGGAGTAGAAAAAACTAAAAATAAAAATTTGAAGTGTTGGATTTTAGAGAATGAAGTCTGGAAATTTTCTGGGAATGAATAGTAACATTGTTGAGTTTTGATATAAAACTTTCGTGAATTTTTATGTGTCAATCTAAGCATATTTTGACAAACATGTCTTCATAAAAGTTGTAGATCTTGCTTTCATCTTTCCATGGATATAAAATATGAAATTTTTGGACATTGGAGGTGAGAGATATGATATTTAGAATTCTGTGATGTTACATGAAATGGGCATTCGGGACATCCGTATTGATTTGAAATTTTGACCCTTATAGAGGCAAAAATGTGTTTTTAAGGTCTGTATGGAAGTTGTAGGTATAGAAATCCTCTTCAAAATGGTTTTTGAATTACCTCATTCCTATAATTGTAGGAAAAGTTATGTCTAGTTTACCAAACAGGTTTGGAGAAGAGAAAAGGGAGGAAGAGGGCTAAAGTCGCAAGCGCGACGTAGCGCGCCCACGTCGCGCTCGCTACTTGTCATGGTCAAGACCTGCAGGTCCTCCTCCCAGCCTGAATATGTTTCACTATTTTAGCCATAACTTTTTCATCCGAACTCTAAATGACCTGATGTTTGAAGCATTGGATTCATAACACGTTTTTATATCTCTCCATAAAAAAAATTTATAGCTTTTGGATCTGATTTGAAGAAGATTGATTGAATCAAAGTAAGTGGATCAGTTGGAAGAGTATGAGTTAGATATTTTTACTGAACATGCTTCAGTATTTTGGTAATATCTTGATCTATAGGATTCCAAATGGGAGGATTATTGATTTGGAGTGCACTAGAGATATAGGCCTAGAAATTGTCTCAAGAATGCTAATTAGGACTTAGTCTCTAAGATAATTGAATTTCTAGATGGAAATTGTGCATAGTAATACTGTTTTTGAATGTGAACATTCCGAAAATGTTTGAGGCATATCTTCCCAATTACTTAACCAAATTGAGTGATTTTGGTATCAATGTAAAGATAAGACATAATGGAACACTTTTCTAGGAGATAATATGATCAAATTATATCATTTTCACTTTCTAATTTAATGTGAACAGTAGACCCGAAGGTCTGGAATTTTGGAGAATTTATAAAAAGAAATGAGAGTTTTGATAATGTGTGATCATGTAATGATGGAATAACATTAATGAGTGAATTGTTGGTATGAAAGTACCGAAGACATATGTTTAATGGAGATGAAGTGGTCCATATGATTAAAGTTGTGATTCAAAAAGAGGAGTAAAGTGTTGTATATAGTGGAAATGACTAAGAAATGAGTTATTACGAAAACAATTGATACGGAAAAAAAGGTGATAATGTGATAATAGACCAATTCCACTTTTATTGGAAAGTATTGAATACACCCATAATTCTGAGTTTCATGGTACTCTGGTTCTTGACACATGATTAATTTGTTTAGGAGTATCTATTTTATTCTACAACTTAATTAAATGATATAGATCGACATACAGATTCTGTTATAGGAAATAGTATAGATCATGATCCATACTTGTTTCGAAATGCCTCGACTTTTTTATTTTTAGAATAGGTCCGAGTCAAATAACTAAAAAGTCAAGCCCATTTCTTCCACCCTCATTCACTGATTCACCCATTGTTAAGATAGATAGACATATCTCTATCTGACACTAAACTAGAAGAAGTACGTATAAAAGTATTTGTTCCAAGGAAGAATGCTAGAATTCTGTCTGCTTTCTGGGTTTGGATTTCTTGTCGACCTTCTTTCATCTGTATCCGAGACTCTTATTTGGTCTAATCAGAAACAATTCTATAATTTCTGTATCCACAATTCAATATGTATGTGTATATATATATATATATATATATCATATTTATTATATATTATATATTAGAAAATAGAAAAATTTCGCGATTGAATAGTCAACTTATCATTCATTATTCATTAATTAACAATAAAATATTTATTAATTATAATTAATAATCCAATTATTTCATTAATTAAATTATCCATTTTCATTCTATTCTAATAAAATAGAGAAATTAGAATCAAATTAAACAAACGTTCAACTTTATAAATAACTATAATTCTTATGCTCTATAGTCTAACAATTATAGTAAACAATTATAGTATAAATCTCACTAGAATGTTAAAAAGACTAGATTGTGTAATAATGAAAGTAAAAAAGAATACTTACCTAAAATACAAAGGACCTAAAAGAATTCTTTTGGACAAAGCACTAAATAGGATATATGATTGGTCTTATAATCGTGGTTACATAGATGCTTTTTATGCAAAATTTTTATCTCGAGGTACACGAAAATTAGCAACATTGACTCATTTTTTTGATAGGAGAGGGCTTGATGGAATTATTAATGGGGTAGGTATTACAAATCTCTTTCTGTGGTGAAGGCGGAAGGAGTAATGAAAACGAGAGTTCCAGTCTAAGAACTACTACGAATGATAGCGATTTTATCAAAAGAGAAAGCTCTAATGATCTTGATGTAACTAAAAAATACAGGCATTTATGGGTTCAATGCGAAATTTGTTATGGATTAAATTATAAGAAATTTTTGATGTAACGAATGAATATTTGTGAACAATGTGGATATCATTTGAAAAGTGGGAAATTTGATAATATATCCGGGATTGTTATGAACATGCATTATACATAATTCATTTCATATATGTGCATTGTTAAACAATTATAATTGTGCATATTGTGATATTTGTGTATATTATTTTTTAGAGGGGCAACTGGAACGTCAACCTCTAGACATTGCCAAATCTTCCAGGCATTAGCTTCGGGAGCAACTTATGAGTAACCTAGATGGTTTCTCTCAATTATTGTTTATTTTAATTATGCTTTGAATGATAAATGAATGTGAAATGAGTGTATTGGATTGTTGACTCCACAAAGAAGGTCCGATGATTGTGAATGTGGAATGTATATTAAAGTGCTACTTGAATGTGAATGTAAAGACCTAAGTACGTTATAATGTGAGTGATTGTAGTTCATGCATTCCACACATGAATGTATAATCAGATAATGGCAGTTGTGACTAGAGCGGTCACCAATCAGAGCTTAAAGCTCAACGAGTAAAAATGAGCCTCGAGCTCAAAAGTGAATTAGAGCTTTAGGCTCAACATTTAATGAGTTCTGTATCCCCAAGTGGATAAGGGACAGTTATTAATGAGCCCGGTAACTAAATTAGATATGGGACAGTTCAGGCACTCAATCACAACAACGTAATAATTGGAAAGAGTCTCATAAGCATTTCATATGCATTTTTATCAAGTATGTCTGATTAATTGAAATGCTGAATTTGACTATGCCTAAGTGAAATTGTGATATTATGTAAAGTGCAATATGTGATTATAAATTATGTGAAATGATGTGCTGCATGAATTGAGTGAACCATCAATGATGGTTACCTCATTGAGTTCGTAAAACTCACCAAAATTGCAACGTTGTCTTTTCAGGACCAAGAGACAACTCTAGCTACTGAGAGGCTCTACCAGCCATGAAGATCGTGATTTAGCAAGAGAAGTCATGGCTCAAAGGTTGGTCAGCTGGAATTTTTGGACATATTAGATAGACTTTGTATATTTTCCTCTTTCGTGTAGTACTTTTCAACTAGGCTTTGATGATGTACATGTAGTAAGTGTTGAAAGATACAATGTAGAATTTCGGTTTTGTGAAATGAAATGAGGAAAAAGTTGATTTTTAAAATATTGTGATTTTCTTATGATGCTTTATAAGTGAGAAATGATATGATGCCATGTGAAGTGAATGTAGTTATCAAACGTAACTTGCCCTTATCATAGGATATGTACTGGAATGACCTCTGGGCATCCTGGTTTGTACCCTACGGTAAGGGGGCACTACACTGTATGAAGTATTTAGGGCCTGAAAATGACCTATTTGACGATTGATGTCTTCCTTCTGGCTATAGTAAGCTGAAAAATTAGGCCCTCAAACTGCTGATTCTCCCCTTCAAAGAATTCAATACCACCTTTTCGGTGGACAAAAGATCAAAGAACAGCAGAACTTCCATAGCTTGGAGTGACTCCTGTACGATGACTTCGTCTAATGCGTCGAAGTCGGAAGAGAAGAAAGCCTTCACCTTCTTTTTCGCGGCAGCCGTCTCCTCTGGGGACACCACAACTAGGGTTACAGAAGGAGGATCAAATATGCTGAGGTCCATGGCAGCTAAGGGATCCTGCCAAGAAAGTTCTTCCTTCAGCGCATCACTAATAAAAGCCAAAGCCTGCAAAGAATAAAGCCAATTAGTAGGGACATTACTAGACTAAAGGAAGAAGGAAGTTGGTAGTATAAAATTCATACTATTGTGGGAGAGGAAGGTTGGTCACGGGCTATTCTAGTAACCGAGACTTCGGGAATCCCGGTGTCTATGACATTTTCTGTTGGTCACCAGTAATTACTGTGCTCTGAGTGACCTCGTGAAAACTCAAGACCTCCTCCTCTTCGCCTGCGCCCTCTAGGTCTTCATCACTAGTGACCTCCAGTGTACTAGTAACTGCCGTGAATTTCTGCTGACCAACCAGTCTTCCAGATCTACGAGAGCCAGCTTTTCTTCTTGTCCAGTGTCTTCTTAGTTTTGGCACTGGAGGAGGCCTTGGGCTGTTTAGACGTCTTCTTGCCAGAAAGACCTAGGGACCAGGGAATAGGATCAGGAACTAATAAAGAAATGAGGAGATGAGAAGAAACTTTTATTACCTCGGTCGACTTTATGAATTTTGCTTTTAACAGAGGCAGCGAACAATTTTCCTTTGGAAGCCAAGGGAGAAAGAACACCTTAAAATAAAGGTGAGAGTTAAGCATTGGCATGTAGTCCTAGACAAGTAAAGAGGAAGGTCAGAAAATCACCAGACATACATTGAATAGGTGGGGAAAGAATGAAGGACTGGGAAATATTCTGCCACCAAGAATCGAAGGAATTGGTCATTGAGGTTAGATCCATTTCAACACAAATGATCACCCTGATTCCGATGTCTGATAACTTCTCCTGTCACTTCTCAATAAACTCTTTGATTTCGGCCTATGACAGCATCAGGCTTGGAGAGACGTTTGACAGTATCTGAATAGCCTTTAGTCAAACCAAACTATCGGCACCATAGTTACGGCATGTAGAATTTACAACAGACTCCCATCTATTTGCCACCTCCTTTCAGCATAGCAGAAGTCCCAGTCAAAAGATGCCTAGCTTCACAAACCAGGCACCATTCCTTATCATACTCCTCGGGTAGACCAGACACATATTGCTGTAGAGGCATCGGGAGGACATTCCATTCCTCACCACGGTCAGAAAGAAACATAGGAGGGGCATCCTGTCCCCTCAAGTTTAGGAGGAAGTACCTCACTATATCTTCTTGAGGTAAAGAGCAGGGGCAATAAGAAGCCACAATCTCAGGTGCAACTTCGTTCCTCCAAATAGTGGTAGAAGAGTGTAGAGCTGAAAAGTTCAAAAGGAGCCATAGCTGGAGAAGCCAAGCAGCTGGAGGAAGCTCCTTGAAAGGTTCAGAGGTAATAGCCACGTACATTCCCCGTTAACAGTGACCAAGGAAAACACAGGCTAAGGAGACCTGTTAACCTTGATGGAGTGCGAAGGTCAGGTTCCTAGTCTCCTTGGTAAGTCTCCCGGCCGAGGAACAAGTAATGTACTTGTTGATCAAGTACCATATCAAAGCCAAGTTTTAACCTGGAAGGTCCAAGTGTTTGGTTTGTCTCACCACCTATAAGAGAGAAAAATAAGTAGTTAGAAATGCTAAAGAGCAGAGGAAAAGAAGGCAGTTACCAAGTTAGGAGACACTTACTCCACTGAAGGAAGAAGCTGTGGGTAGAGAAACTAGTGCATCCTTTAAAGAGCTATCTTCTTCCAGGAGAATAGCAGAAGCAACCTCCTCTCCCTGCAAAGGTAGGTCAGTGATCGCCACTACATCCCTTAAGGTCACCGACATCGTACCATGGGGAAAAAGGAAAGAATTGCAACCGTGACTCCAGAAACGTAGGGCTCCCATGACCAGGTCCTTGTCAAAATATTACTATTGTAAGGTGAGCTCAATAAGATCAGCCACACCAGCCTTCTTCCAGCGACTCTCTAAGTGTAGCCGTAAGTTGGTCACCCAAGCTCTATACTTCGACAAATTTGGGATCCACGTCCTTTGTTTACCGGGCGCGAAAAAGGAATTGTGAGGGAAAAGAAGGGTTTCTCTTTTAAGTAGGGGAAAAGGCATACCCAAAGGGGTTGAAGAAGACAGAGAAATAGTCAAGCACTACTGAGAGTCCCCCTGGACAATTAAAGATGTTTAAACTAAGGGAAATTTTGAAGGATAAGGAAAACACAAAAAGAATGGTCTATACCTGCTCGGTGACTAGGTCCATCGATTTAGGAAAAGCTACAGGGGCTTCTAAGTCTGTAATGCAAAAATGGGGAATTAGTTTCTGGAGAAATTTTAGCAGAGTTTCCCCTATAATTGAGAGTTCACAAAACTACCTGCAAGCAAACACACTCGTAAAACACACTCCAGTACTCACTATACTAACCAAACAACAATCCCCAATCTTCAGACACCCGAAACATTGGAGGTCACTAGAAACTACAACAGTCACCAGAAATCACAAATGGCCACTCAAAAATTGAATGATAGAGTTCAAGAAGATTCCTACTTGACATTTTGTAGACTAACTTTTCGAGCTTCCGACGGCAGAAAGAAAGAGAAAGGGTGGGTTTTCTGGAAAAAGGACACTATTTGTTAGCATTAGTAAGAGTCGTAGAAATCAGGAAGAGAAGGAGAAAGGACGGGCTTACCGGTGGTCGTCGATGGTGGCGAAACTCCTCTAGATGACTGGGCTTCGACGGCGTAGAAGTGTGGAAAGCGTAAGGGTTGCACGACGGTGTTGATGGTGACGGAACGGTAAGGATGCAGGTTGAAGACGAGAAGGAGCTTTTGTGGGGGAGTTTTTGAAATATTTCCCATGGGTGTTTAGTGAAGAATAAGGAGTGGCCCTTAAATATCAGTGGCACTATAATTTTTTCAAAGCTGAAGGGTTTGTGTTTTAAAAGAGCGTATAATAGATTCCACCTTGGGCTTGGTGTTTGGTGCGGTATTCGTTAGAGAGTCTTTTAAATTTGCGATGTCCATGTCCATTCGATGACTTATTTCTGGATTGCCATCATAGGGATTTGCTTGAGTTATCACCAATCATAAGTGGCGGACCTTTGGATATAATTTAGTGAGGAATTGAAGCAGACAAAGCATCCAAATGGTACTCTAGGTAAAGGCATTAACCAGATGTTTAAGGGCCACCATAGGGCCTATCCTTCTAAGGCCAATGGTGCAGGGGGTAAATGTTTACACCAAAAATTAGGTTCGGCCCATTTTTACTGTTTGGGGATGAAAACCCAAAGCCCAAAGAGAGCCTATGTTTCGAAGTCCAGAAGAAATCCACTGACCCTAGCCCATCAGAGTTTAGTGTCCAGCAAAGAAGGATGTAGTAGAATTGGAGTTGGATTAGGAGTCCAGTAATCCAAGATAAAGAAGAGATAAGGTGATAAATTTGATAGACACCAACCCAAACTCTATCTCTATTGGATATGATAAAGTTGATCCAAATTTTATCTCTATCTAGTAAGACAGAATTTTATCAGGATTACAAGTTTGAATTGGAGTTGGACACTTATCACCGTTGGCTATAAATAGGAGTTTTGAAGCGGGAAAAAGGATCCAACCTCTCACATATCAAAGCCTGGCATCCTAGCAGATCTTGAACCTATTAGCTTATTTCTTTTTTGGCAATCCTTTATTTTCCTTAGCCTAGTCCTTTCCTTTTCAATTGTTCTCAACAAATTTTTAATTTCTTAGTCATTGCGTTTTGTCGATTTGTTTACCAATAAAGCAAAGTTCTTTTTGTTAGATTTTTGTCCCTTCCTAGCAATACATAGTCGTTTTGATTTCAGTTTAGATTACGAGGCGCAATCTTTTTTCCTTATTTCTTTAGTTTGGAAACATTTTAAATTCCTAGCACGCTCACAAACTGAACAAAGGTCTACGTGTTATCCTTTAGTCAAAATAAAGGCCAAACAGTTTTCTTAATTTCTTTAGTCATTCAATTTAAAATGTCATGTAACTCGATCTTTTTTCAATCTTGGATTTTCGGTCCATACGCCATAATTCTTTGTTGGGATAGATTCCTGAAATATAATAGATAGACCTTATAGTTCTAAAACAGGTACATGCATTTCGTTTCACGGTGGAAGCGCATGTGAACTTCCGGTATGCACAGTGACTATACTTTCTTTCTTTTGTTTTTTGGGTTATATCATAGAATATATCAATGTTTCTGCTCGAAAATACATTGATGATGCTTTGGTTTATTAACAATTAAGATGCCCTTTCGTTCCATTTCTTTTTTTATTTTTAGTTTTCATTTTCCAATTTTTCTTTCACATAAAGAAATTGTTTAGTTGTTGACATAAATGCAGTTATATTTTTATGATTGATAATAATTACATATTAGATAAACTTAAAGATAATTTTTTTAATTCAATAAATTTATTTAAATCTCTGATTTAGCCGATAATAAATCAGATTATGAAAAAATTTTGAAAACTGGAAGAAATCAAAAACTTAAACAAACAAATATTTTTATTTAATTTAAAAACAAAAATAAAAACCAAAGATAGAAATGAAAGCAAACAAGCCTTAATAAGTAATCTTGATATTTCATGTAATGAAGCTTAAACTAAACTAGAATTTATGCTTGGAACTTGCTTATGCATTTGGATCCCGTGCACATATCCGATATCCCAAATTGGTCATCTCAAACCAAAGGTTTATCTCATTCTAACATTACCACCTCTTAATTAGGCATGTTAATGGGCTAGGCCTGCCCTCGGTCATGGTGGTCAGCGGGCCGATCTGTAGCCCACGTTGGCCAGGATGGGCTAGCTCTCGGCTTGATTTTTTAAGAAAAAAGCTTCAAAATGACGTTGTTTTGGACAAAATGGACGAGCCACGGGCTGCGCGGGCCAACTATGGCAACCCAGTAGACCAGGCTATTTTTTCCATCCCTACTCTTAATCCCATTTCTTTCACAAAAGCCGTGAATTATATAGAATCGCAAGATGTAATGCATGAAGAAATCCCTGCCTTAATTACTAATTATACTTAGGATTTAATCAAGATCATTCATAATATTTTATAGGCCCGTGACAAAGTATAAAGAACGGAATCTGCAATATACAAACATGTAAACTTCAAAAGCACATTTTTATTACTAAAATTTAATATTCATACATAAGTGACTCAAGTCATAAGTTCACATACTTAACAAATAGTAGCAACAACAACAAAACAGTAGTAGTAGTAACCAAACATTAATATCATATTGTAAAACGCCAAGAAGATTGCACTAACATGCACACAGATGATCATACAAAAACAATTTCTCTACACATTTTTAAATGTAAAATCATTAGTAATAGTATTAAGATCAATATTGTCTAACATATTCTTCTCAATATATAAAATAACTAAACTATTCAACATTTTTTGTGATGTTGATGACTTTAAGTAGGATTTCAATAATTTTAACTTTAAAAAACTTATCTCATTTGATACAACAATCTTAGATATAGTCAATGGAATTAGATAATCAATTGAAACATTTGGAGAGTAACCTGCATCTTTAAAAAGTTTCAAGAAATTCAACTAATGACATTAAATCATTTGGCGAAGTCATTTGCAAAATTTATAATTTAGAAAAAAGATAATCTAAATCTATATCCAATACATTATCATGATAAAAAGTAGTTGTAAAATTGGTACAACATTCTCTTGGCTTATTATCATCTCAAATTAAATAAGAATCCAAAAATTCCTTCAAATGTCATTAATCGTTCAAATATATTCTTCAACAAATCAATTGTCATACCCACAACAACTAGAAAGTAACTAACTTTAAAGGAATTCTCAATTGATTTTATTTCTCCATCATTATTATTTTCATCAAATTGTCTTTTCCTAATAATACAACCTCTAGTTGAAAATATAAGCTTTACATTCATCCTATGTGTAATACTTTTGACAATATTCATATTATAAGCAAAGCATTTGTTTCTATATTTCTAAAAAAATACCGTCACACCTTTTCATTGCTCTATGATAATATTAATGCATATAGATTTGGACTACAACTTTTTAGTCATCGCGTTAATAACTAATTAAATTTTATACTAGATAACCATTCTAAGTGAAAGCTTAAAACTTTTAGGTATACTCACCAAATGTTCTGCTTCACTCTTAGATATGGTATTATCATAAAATCTACATAATTCTATTAAAACCAATATCATTCGAGGAGCTTGAAATCTAATAGCTTTAATAATTTTTATTCGACTCTCCCAACAAGTTTTAGACAAAGATTTCATGGTTAAGCCCAAAATATTATCAAGTAAAACTTACCTCCTTTAAGAGAACTTGAAAATAATGCATATTGTATTGCACAACTCGAAAAAAAATGAAATAGCTTTAATTCATATCACTAAAAGGAAAGTTAAGATTATGACAAGCATATGACAGTTATAACACTTTCGGCTTTATTTCAAGTAATTGCTTTCGAACCTCTTGGTATTTTCCCTTCATATTAGAACTATTTTCATAACCTTGACATTAAGATTAAGAGTCTTAAATGAATTTGATAATTTGTTGAAAATTTCTAATCCAGACGTGTCATCTGCCTTCAAGAACTCTAAAAAGTACTCCTTTTCTATTTTTTATTTGAAATATATTAACAAATTCTTTTGTTCTTGATGACTCAAATATGAGGTATAATTAAGAATATTAAAAAGTTATTTAACCTTTTTAATAATCCTTATGATAGGATTTCTAACACTATAGGCCAAAAGAGAAATCAACTCATTTTGAATATTTTAACTAAGATAGTGATGATGAATTTCATGATTTTGAATGTGTCTAACATGATCTTGCATTATTACATCAAATTCAACAATTACCTCAATCAATCCTAAAAAATTTCCATTACTATTTGCAGAGTTTCTCATTGGATCCTTGAAAAGCCAAACTATATTTAGCAAGACGTTTCTTAACAGAAACTATTCTTGTCAAAACTTGTCTCCCATGTTCTTTCTCCTTATAATTTCTTGTTGCAAATCTTTATCAATTATTTAATTGTTGCTTAATCTTATGATTAATTCATTCCTAGTCTTCATGTTAGTCATATTCTTAACATAATTCTCATGTTCTTTAAATCTCTCACTAAGATGTTTATGATCTATCA
>JAOSBO010069919.1:0-28100 GCA_027563915.1 Erythroxylum rotundifolium | reverse complement strand
ATCAAAAAGGGGGAGATTGTTAAGTCAAGAGGACTTTACGATGATCAATTTTGATGACAATCAAATAATAATAATGTAAGAAACAAATAAACGTTTTGACAAGTTTGTTAAGTGTGCAGACGAAGTACAGGACACAGATGAAGTCAAGACAACATAGACTCAAAAAGATAGACGCAAACAGATAGACGCAAAGACATAGACACAAACAGATAGATGCAAAGAGATATAAGCAAAAAGATAGATGCAAGGACATAGACGCAAAGAGATAGACGCAAAGAGATAGATGCAAAGATATAGATGCAAAGAGATAGACGCAAAGATATAGACGTAAGTCAATTTAGACGCAAATATACAGATGCAAGATGATACAGTAGCTTATCGGATGGTTACTTAGTTGGAGTTAGTTACATAACTCAATTAAATGAAGGTTATCAAGAATCAAGAAGTGGTTATCAAAGATCAAGAAGCAGTTAGAGACTGAGGCTATAAACATTAGTCCTAGTCGAAGCTTTAAAAAAAATAACGGTGAACTTTACGAGTTTTACAACTTTTAGAAATCAGTGATCTTTGAGTGCTTACTTAGAAAAGAGAATTTCTGTAGTGCGATACTGAGAGAGCTAAACATTTTGTAACAATAGCTCACGATATCTTTTTCTACTGAGAGAAAGAGAAGCCAGATAGCTTAGAAAGGCTAAGATAGCTGAAAGAATACTTGGTGTAAGAGACTTGAAGAGGCTCTGGAAAAGAAAAGAAAAGAATATTTGTAATTGTTTGGAGTATAGTGAAACACTCAGATGAACTCTAAGGACTGGACATAGCCCACGTTTGGGGTGAACCATTATAAAAATTGCAGTGTTTACTTTCTATCCTTTACTTCAGTTTACTTTATTGTTAAACAATTAGATAGAAGTCATTTTGCGATTTCATTTCATAATAACTTTTTTATAATCTGAGTAATATCTTCTTAATAAGAAAAAGAAGTTCCTAACAAGATTTTTGTATTTATGAAAAGCGATACACCATTCAACCCCCTTCTGTATATCGAGTTTCTTGTACGTAAAGTCTATACCAACGTGTGATTTATTTCACCCTATAGGTTGTTTTTTCCAATCAAAGGTAACTAGCGAATGTGTTAATGAGCTATTTTGCCTACACGAAGGTGTGCCAATGGACTGTTTTTCCCACAGAAGGTGCTTGGTGACCATGCTAACAGGTTGTTTTCTCGACCAAAGGTGTCTAGTGACCCTAAGGGCTATTTTTCCCATCGAAGTTGCCTAGCGACCATACCAACTATCTATTTTGCCATCAAAGGTGCCTAGCGAATGTGCCAATGGGTTTAAAGTGTGTCAACGGGCTATTTTCCAGTGAAGGTGCCTAATGATTGTGCCGATGGGTTGTTTTGCCCATTGAAGGTGTGCCAACAGGCTATTTTTGCTCCAAAAGTATCAAGCAAATTTGTCAACAAGTTATTTTCCCTACTAAATGACCAAGCGACCATGCCAATGACCTATTTTTCCTACCAAAGGTGCCTAACGACTGTGCCAACATGTTATTTTTTCCACCAAAGGTGCTTAGCGATACCAATGGGTTGTTTTACCCATCAAAGGTGCCCAGTGATCGTGTCAACAGGCTATTTTGGCCACCAAAAGTTCCTAGTGATTATGCCAACTGGCTGTTTTTCCTATTGAAGATGCCTAACGAGAATGTTGACGGGCTATTTTTCCTACTGAATGACTGAGAGACCATGCCAACGACCTATTTTACCTACCAAAGGTGCCCAACAATTTTGCCAACGGGTGGTTTTGCCAAACGAAGGTGTGCCAACAGGTTGTTTTTTCCATTTAAGATGCCTAGCGATGTTGTTTTTCCATCTAAGGTGCCTGGCTACATTCCAGCGGGCTGTTTTTCCCATCCAAGGTGCCTAGCAATCTTGCCAACTGGCTGTTTTGCCCATTGAAGGTGTGCCAACGGCTTGTTTTTCTCACCAAAGGTGCCCATCGCACTGATTTTCCCACCAAAGGTGCCTTGCGTCTATTCAAACGGGTTGTTTTTCCCACCAAAGGTGTGCAATAGGTTGTACTTTCCACTGATGGTGCCAAACGGGCTATTTTTCCCATCTAAGGTGCCTGGTGACCATGCTAATAGGTTATTTTCCCCATAGAATGACCTAGTGACTATTCCAATGGGCTATTTTGCCCATCAAAGGGGCCTAGCGACTGCGCCAATGTGTTGTTTTTCCCAACGAAGATACCTTGCAACTGTGCCAATGGGCTATTATCCCCACTGAAGGTGTGCCAATAGGCTGTTTTTCATACCGAAGGTGCCCAGTGATCATGCCAATGGGCTATTTTGCCCAGGGAAGGTGCCTAAAGATCTTACCAATGTGTTATTTTTCCCACTGACAGTGTGCCAATGGGTTGTTTTTCCCACCTAAGATGCCCAACAAGTTGTTTTTCCACCAAAGGTGCCTAGTGACTATGCCAACAGGCTTTTTTGCCCATCGAAGGTGTGCCGACGAGCTATTTTTCCCACAGAAGGTGCCTGGCAACCATGCCTAAGAACTATGTCAATGGGCTATTTTGCCCACAGAAGGTGCCTAATGACCGTGCCAATAGGCTATTTTATCTACAGAAGGTACCTAATGACTGTGCCAATAGACTGTTCTATCAAAGGTGTGCCAATGATCTATTTTTTCAACTGAAGGTGCCCAATAGATTGTTTTACATGCCGAAGGTGCCAAGTAACTGTGCCGAAGGGTCATTTTGCCCACCAAATGGGTTCCATCAGGCTGTTCTTAGCTTGCAAGTGCCTAGCAAACGTGCCAATGAACTATTTTCCCTACTGAATGACCTAGCAACTGTGCCAACGGGATATTTTTCCTACCGAAGGTGCCTTGTAGCTATGCCAATAGGTTGTTTTGCCAATTGAATGTGCTTAGTGACCATGCCAACAGGTTGTTTTTCACACTGAAGGTGCCCTACGAGGTGTTTTTTCCCACTGAAGGTAACTAGCGACTATCTCAATGGCCTATTTTTCCCACTAAAGGTGCCTAACGACTGTGCCAACAGGTTGTTTTGCCCATGAAGGTGCCGAGCGACTGTTCCAATAAGTTGTTTTGGCCACAAAGGTGCCTAGTGATTGTTCCAATGTGTTGTTTTTCCCATCAAAAGTGCCCAGCAACTATGCCAATGGGTTGTTTTTCCCACAAAAGGTGCCTTGCGATCGTGTCAACGAGCTGTTTTACCCACCAAAGGTGTGCCAACTGGTTGTTTTTCCCACCCAATGTGCCCAACAGGCTGTTTTCCCATCGAAAAGGCCTAGCGATCATGCCAACAGGCTGTTTTCACACTGAAAGCACCTACCAAAAATGCCAACAAGTTGTTTTGCCCATCGAAGGTGTGCTAACGGGCTATTTCCCCACCGAATGACCTAACGACTGTTCCAACTGGCTGTTTTACCCATCGAAAGTGTACCAATAGGCTATTTTCCCTAACCAAGGTGCCCAACAGGCTATTTTCCTACCAAAGGTGCCTAGTGACCATGCCAACGAGCTATTTTACCTAATAACGAATTGTCAATGAGCTTTTTTTCCAATCGAAGGTGTGCTAAAGGGTTGTTATTCCCAACCAAGGAGCCCAACATGTTGTTTTCCATCCAAAGGTGCCTAGCAACCATACTAATGGGTTGTTTTACCCACTGTATGTGTGCCAATGGGTTGTTTTGTCCATCAAAGTTATCTAATGACTGTGCCAAAGGGTTATTTTACCCACCGAAGATGCCTAGTAACCATGTTAATGTGCTATTTTTCTCACCAAAGGTGTGTGAATGGGTTGTTTTTCCCATCGAAGCTGCCTAGTGACCATGCCAACAGGCTATTTTTCCCACTCAAGCTACCCAACAAGCTGTTTTGCCATTCGAAGATGCCTAGTGACCGTGCCAATAGGTTGTTTTTCCCACCAAAGATGCCCTATGGGGTGTTTTTTCCCACCGAAGGTAACTAGTGATTGTGTTAACGGGTTGTTTTGTCCAAACGAAGGCATGCTAATGGATTGTTTTTCCCACCAAAAGTGCCTAGTAACTTGCCAACAGGTTTTGTTGCCCACCAAGGGTGCCTAACAACCATGCCAATGTGTTATTTTTCCCATCGAAGGTGCCTAGCGACTGTGCCAATGGGTTGCTTTTTCACCCAAGGTGCCTAGCGACCATGCCAACAAGCTGTTTTTACCACCTAATGTGCCCAACAGGCTGTTTTCCTACTGAAGGGTCCTAGCGACTATGCTAACATGTTGTTTTCGCATCGAAAGTGTCTAGTAAAAGTGCCAACGAGCTATTTTGCTCATTGAAAGTGTGCCAACGGGCTGTTTTATCTACCAAAGGTGTTCCAATAGGCTGTTTTCCACACCCAAGGTGCCCAACGGGCTATTTTCCCTTTGAAGGTGCCTAGCGACTGTGCCAACGGGTTTTTTTTACCCCAATGATGATTTGCCAACAAGCTGTTTCACCAACCAAAGGTGTGCCAATGGGTTGTTATTCCCAACGAGGGTGTCCAACAGACTATTTTCCACCGGAAGGTGCCTAGTGAATGTACCAACGGGTTGTTTTGCCCATCAAAGGTGTTTAGTGCCCTTGCCAATGAGTTGTTTTGCCCACTATATATGTTCCAATGTGTTGTTTTGCCCACTGAAGTTGCCTAGTGACTGTCCCAATGAGCTATTTTACCCACCTAAGATGCTTAGGGGCCATGCCAATGTGCTATTTTTGTCATCAAAGGTGTGCCAACGGGCTGTTTTTCTCATCGAAGCTGCCTAACGATTGTGCCAATGGGTTGTTTTGCTCACCAAAGGTGCCTAGCGACTGTTAAAATGGGTTTTTTTTCCATTGAAGGTGTGCCAATGGTCTTTATTTCCCATAGAAGGTGCCCAACACACTATTTTTTCACTGAAGGTGCCTAATAACTGTGCCAACGGGGTGTTTTGCCCACCGAAGGTGTCTCAACGGGCTGTTTTTGCATCAAAAGTGCCTAACGAATGTGCCAACGAGCTATTTTTCCCATCAAAGGTGCATAGCGATCATGTGAATTGGCTGTTTTGGCCACCAAAGATGCTTAGCGAACATGTCAACAGGCTATTTTTCCTATTGAATGATCGGGAGACCGTGTCAGTGACCTACTTTACCCACCAAAGGTGCTTAGCGATTGTGCCAATGGGCTTTCTTTCCCAACGAAGGTGTGCAAACAGGTTGTTTTTCCCATCTAAGGTGCCTAGCAATTGTGCCAACTGGTTGTTTTGGCCATAAAAAGTGCCTGGCGACTATGCCAACTGGTTGTTTTGCCCACTGAAGGTGTGCCAATTGCCTGTTTTTCCCATCGAAGGTGCCCATCGCACAGTTTTTCCCACCAAAGGTGCCTAGCCATTGTTCGAACGACTTGTTTTTCCCACTAAAGGTGTGTCAATGGGTTGTATTTTCCACTGATGGTACCCAACAGGTTGTTTTTCCCACTGAAGGCACCTAGTGCCCATGCTAATGGGCTATTTTACCCACCGAATGACCTAGCGACCATGCCAATGGGCTAGTTTGCCTATCAAAGGTGCCTAGCGACTGTGCCAACGTGTTATTTTTCCCATTGAAGTTGCCTTACAACCATATCAACGGGCTCTTTTCCCCATTGAAGGTGTACCAACGAGCTATATTTCCCACCAAAAAGATCATGCCAACAAGTTGTTTTGCTCAACAAAGGTGCCTAGAGATCATGCGAATGTGCTATTTTTCCTACTGAAGGTGCCTAGTGACTATGCCAATGAGTTTTTTGCCCATCGAAGGTGTGCCAAAGAGCTATTTTTCCCACCAAAGATGCCTAGTGACCATGTCAATGAGTTTTTTTGTCCACCGAAGGTATCTAGCGACTGTGCCAACGAGCTACTTTGCCACTGAAGGTGCCTTGCAATCGTACCAATGGGCTATTTTTCCTACCAAAGGTAAGCCAATGACTTGTTTTTCCAACTAAAGGTGCCTAACAGACTGTTTTTCCTATCGAAGGTATCTAATAACTGTGCCAAAAAGCTGCTTTGCCCACCGAATGGTTGCCAACAGGCTGTTCTCACCTCAAAAGTGTCTAGCTAATGTGCCAACAAGCTATTTTCCCCACCGAATGACCTAGCGACTGTGATAGCCTTTTTTACCCAGCAAAGGTGTCTAGCAATCGAGCCAACGAGCCATTTTTCCCATAGAAGGTGCCTTGCAATTGTGTCAATAGGTTGTTTCATCAATCGAAGGTGCCTAGCGATCGTGCCAACAAGTTATTGTTCCCTCCAAAGGTGCCCTACAGGGTGTTTTTTTCCCACCAAAGGTAACTAACAACTGTGTCAACGGGCTGATTTACCCATACAAAGTTGTGCCAATGGGTTATTTTTCACATCGAAGATGCGTAACGATTGTGCCAATAGGTTGTTTTGTCTAGTAAAGATGCCTAATGATCATGCCAATGTGTTGTTTTTCCCACCAAAGTTGCCTACCAACCATGCTAACAAGTTGTTTTACCCATCAAAGGTGTGCCAACGGGTTGTTTTTCCCACCCAATGTGCCCAACAGGTTGTTTTCCCATTGAAGGGGCCTAGCGAAAGTGCCAACAGGCTATTTTTGCACCAAAAGTGCCTAGCGAAAGTGCCAATGAGCTATTTTACCCACCGAAGGTATGCCAACGAGTTGGTTTTCCCCACCGAATGAGCTAACGATCATCCCAACTGACTGTTTTACCTGTCAAAGGTTTGCTAATAGATTGTTTTCCCCACCCAAGGTGCCCAACAGGCTATTTTCTTATCGAAGGTGCCAACGGGTTGTCTTACCTAACGACAGTTTGCCAACGAGTTGTTTTCCCAACCAAAGGTGTGCTAACGGGCTGTTATTCCCACCGAAAGTACCCAACGGGTTATTTTCCACTTGAAGATGCCTAGTAACCATACTAACGGGTTGTTTTGCCCATTGAAGGTGCCTAGTGACCATGCAAATGGTTTGTTTTGCCCACCAAAGTTGCCTAGTCAATGTGACAACTAGCTATTTTGTCCACCGAAGATGTCTAGCGACCATGCCAATGTGCTATTTTTTCCACCAAAAGTGGCCAATGGGTTTTTTTTCCCATCGAAGCTACTTAGCGATTGTGCCAACAGGTTGCTTTGCCCACTGAAGGTGCCTAACGACTGTGCAAATGGGCTGTTTTTTCCACCAAAGGTGTGCTAACAGATTGTTTTTCCTATAGAAGGTGCCCAATAGGCTATTTTTCCCATTGAAGGGGCCTGGAAATGGTGCCAACAAGTTATTTTTGCAATGAAAGTGCCAACGAGCTATTTTACCCATCGAAGGTGTGCCAACGGGCTGTTTTATCTGCTGAAAGTGTTCCAATAGGCTGTTTTCCCCACCTAAGGTGCCCAAAAGACTATTTTCCTGCCGAAGGTGCCTAGAGACCGTGCTAATGAGTTGTTTTACCTAATGATGGTTTGTCAACGAGCTGTTTTTCCAACTAAAGGTGGGCTAACAAGCTGTTATTCGTGTCGAAGGTGCCCAACGGGCTATTTTCCATCTAAAGGTGCCTAGCGATCGTACTAACGGGCTATTTTTTCCACCAAAGGTGCTTAGTGATTGTGCCAACGAGTTGATTTTCCCACCATATGTGTGCCAATGGGTTGTTTTGCCCATGAAATTGCCTAGTGATTGTGCCAACAGGCTATTTTACCTAGCAAAGGAGCCTAGTGACTGTGCCAATGTGTTATTTTTTCCACCAAAGGTTTCCCATCGAAGCTACCAAGCAACCGAGCCAACAGGCCATTTTTCCCACCAAAGGTGCCTAGCGACTGTGCAAATGGGTTTTTCCACCTAAGGTGTGCCAACTGGCTATGTTTCCCATCGAAGGTGCCAAACGGGCTATTTTTGCCACTGAAGGTGCCTAGTGATAGTGCTAACGGGGTGTTTTGCCCATTGAAGGTGTACCAACAGGCTATTTTTGCATTGAAAGTGCCTGGCAAACTTGTCAATGGGCTGTTTTGTCCATTGAAGATGCATAGTAATCATATGAACTGGTTGTTTTGCCCATGAAAAATGCCTAGCGAACATGCCAACGGGCTATTTGACCCACCAAATGATCGAGAGACCTTGCCAATGACCTATTTTCCCCACCAAAGGTGCCTAGCGATTGCACCAACGGGTTGTTTTGCCCAACAAAGGTGTACCAATGGGTTGTTTTTCCCATCTAAGGTGCCTAACGACATGCCAACGGGCTGTTTTGCCCATCCAAGGTTCCTAGCGACCAAGCCAACTGGCTATTTTGCCTACCAAAAGTGCCTAGCGACTATGCCAATTGGCTGTTTTGCCCACCGAAGGTGTGCCAATGGCCTGTTTTTCCTACCAAAGGTGACCATCTCGCTGTTTTTCCTACCAAAGGTGCCTAACGGGCTATATTTCCCACTACAGGTGCCTAATGACCGTGTTAATGAGCTATTTTCCCCACCGAATGACCTAGTGACTGTGGGCTGTTTTGCCCACAAAAGGTGCCTAGTGACCATGTCAATGTGTTGTTTTTCCTATTAAACATGCCTGGCGATCATGCCAGCGGGCTATTTTCCCACTGAAGTTGCCAATCGTCCTTACCAACAGGCTATTTTGCCCATCGAAGGTACTTAGTAACCATATCAATGTGCTATCTTTCCCATTGAAGGTGTTCTAACAAGCTGTTTTTCCCACCCAAGGTGCCTAATAGATTGTTATATAGCTGCAGGTTCCCATCAGGCTGCCTTTCCTACCGAAGGTGTGCCAACAGGCTATTTTTCCACCCAAGGTGCCTAACGTGTTGTTTTCCCATCAAAGGTGCCTAGTAACCATTCTAATGGGCAATTTTGCTTGACGAAGGTGCCTAACGACCATGCCAAAGTGTTGTTTTTCCCATCAAAGGTGTGCCAACGGCTGTTTTCCTACCCAAGGTGTCCAACGAGCTATTTTCCCATCGAAGGTGCCTAATGACTGTGCCAACGGGCTGTTTTATCTACAGAAGGTGTGCCAATGGCCTATTTTTCCCATCCAAGATGCCTAACAAGTTGTTTTCCCACCAAAGGTGCCCAGCAATCGTGCCAACGGCCTATTTTCACATTGAAATTGCAATAGCAAACGTGCTAACAGACTATTTTCCCTATCGAAGGTGTGCCAATGGGTTGTTTTTCTCCACTGAATGACTTACCGACTGGGTGAATGGGCAGTTTTACCCACCAAAGGTGTGCCAACGTGTTGTTTTTCCCACCAAAAGTGCCTAATGACTTTTTTCCCACCGAAGGTGCCTAGAAACCGTGCCAACTGGCTGTTTTGCCCACCGAAGGTGTGCTTACGCCTAACGATTGTTTTTCCAACCGAAGGTGCTTAGCGATCATGTTAACTAGCTGTTTTTCCACCGAAGGTGTTCCAACGAGATATTTTTTCATCAAAGGTGCCTAGCCAACATGCCAACAGGTTGTTTTTCCCACTGAATGAGCCTAGCAACCAAGCCAATGGGCTGTTTGACCCACCAACAGTGTGCTAATTGACTCTTTTTCCTATCAAAGGTGCCCAATAGGCTAATTTTTCCCACCTAAGGCGCTAAGCAATAATGTCAACGGGCTATTTTGCCCACTGAAGGTGTGACAATAGAATATTTTCCTACCAAAGGTGCCTAGCAAACATATCAGTGGGCTGATTTCCTGATCGAATGAGCCTAACGATTATGTCAACACGTTGTTTTGCCCACCAAAGATGTGGCAACGGGTTGTTTTCCCCAGCGAAGGTGCCTAACAGGCTGTTTTTTTACACCGAAGGTGCCTAATGACCGTGTCAATTAGTTGATTAGCCCACCAAAGATGTGCCAACAAGTTGTTTTTCCCAACGAAGATGCCTTACGATTGTGCCAATGGGGTTTTACCCATCTAAGATGCCTAGCGACTATGCCAACTGACTATTTTACCCACTGAACGTGTGCCAATGGGTTGTTTTTCCCACCCAAGGTGCCTAGTGAGTTGTTTTCCCACCAAAGGTGCCTAGTGACTGTTTGAACGAGCTATTTTTTCACCAAAGGTATGCCAATATATTGTTTTTCCCATCAAAGGTACACAGCAACCGTGCCAACATGCTATTTTTTCCATTGAAGGTGCCTAGTGACCGTGGCAAATGGTTGTTTTGCCCACTGAATGACCTAGTGATCATGCCAACGAGTTCTTTTTCCCACCGAAAGACCTAATGATCGTGCTAATGCCTTATTTTTCCCACTAATGGTGCTTAGTGACTGTGCCAATGGCTATTTTACCTAAATAGAGTGTGCCAATGAGCTGTTTTTCCCACTAAAGGTGCCTTGCAACCTTACAAATGGGTTGTTTTGCCCATCAAAGATATCTAGTGACCATGCCAATTGGCAGTTTACCTACTAAAGGTATGCCAATGGGTTGTTTTTCCCACCCAAGTTACCTAGCGAGCTTTCCCACCAAAGCTGCCTAGTGACTATGCGAACGAGTTGTTTTGCCCACTGAAGGTGTGTTAACAGATTGTTTTTCTCACCAAAGGTGCCCAATAGGTTGTTTTGCCCGACGAAGGTGCCTAATGACCATGTCAACTAGCTATTTTCCCTACTGAATGACCTAAAAACCATGCCAACAACCTATTTTTTGCGCCAAAGGTGCTTTGCGACCTTGCCAATGGGTTGTTTTGCTTAGCAAAGGTGTGCAAACGGGCTATTCTTCCTACCTAAAGTGCCTTGTGACTGTGTCAATGGGTTTTTTTTCCATCAAAAGTGCCTTGAGACTGTGTCAAATAGCCATTTCACCCACAAAAGGTGTGCCAACGAGTTGTTTTTCCCATCCAATGTGCCTAGTGAGTTATTTTCCTACCAAAGGTGCCTAGTGATTGTGTGAACGAATTTTTTTTCCACCAAAGGTACCCAATGGACTATTTTTCCCATCGAAGGTTCCTAGAGAACGTGCCAGCGGGCTATTTTCCCCACCTAATGACCTAGCCATAATGCCAAAAGGCAGTTTTGCCCACCGAAACTGCCTAGTGACCATGTCAGTGTGCTGTTTTTCCCACCAAAGGCATGCCGAAGGCGTGCCAATGAGTTGTTTTTCCCACTGAATGTGCCTTGCAACCTTGCTAATGGGCACTTTTGCCCATTGAAGGTGCCTAATGACCTTGTCAACTGGCTATTTTACCCACTGAAGATGTGCCAATGGGCTGTTTTTGCCACCCAAGGTGCCTAGCGAGCTATTTTCCCACAAAAGGTTCCTAGTGATTGTGCAAATGGGTTTTTTTGCCCATTAAAGGTGTGCCAATGGGCTATTTTCCGACTAAAGGTGACTAGTGACTGTGCCAATAAGCTATTTTCCCCACCGAATGACCTAGCGATCGTGCCAACAACCTTTTTTCCACCAATTGTGCCTAACGATCGTGCCAACAGGTTGTTTTTCCCACCGAAGGTGTCTTGTGACTGTGCCAACAGGTTGTTTTTCTCATTGAAGGTGCCTAACGATTGTGCCAACTAGCTATTTTACCAACTCTAAGATATGCCAATGGGCTGTTTTTCCTCCCTAAGGTGCCTAGCAAGTTGTTTTCCTACCAAAGGTGCCTAGTGGCTGTGCGAATGGGTTGTTTTGCTCACCAAAGGTGTGCCAACGGGTTGTTTTTCCCACCAAAAGTGCCTAACTGACCATTTTTTCCTGTTAAAGGTGCCTTGTGATTGTGCTGACAGGCTATTCTCTACACAGAATGACCTAACGATAGTGCCAATGGGCTATTTTAGGTACCTTCGCCCATCGAAGGTCCCTAGCAACCATGCCAACATGTTGTTTTTGTCACTGAAGGTGCCCAGCGACTATGCCAATAGGTTGTTTGTCTTGTTGAATGATCAAACGATTGTGCCAACTGGTAGTTTCCTAGTGACCATGCCAATGTGCTATTTTTCCCACTGAAGGTGCCTAGTGAATGTGCTAATGGGCTATTTTTTCCACTGAAGCTGTGTGAACAGGCTATTTTCCAAGTAAAGGTGCCCTGCTACCTTGCCAATGGGCTGTTTTACCCATTGAAGGTGCCTAGTGACCATGCCAACTAGTTCTTTTACCCACTGAACGTGTGCCAACAGGATGTTTTTCCCACCCAAGGTGCCTAGCCAGCTGTTTTCCCACCAAAGGTGCATAACAATTGTGCAAAAAGGCTATTTTACCCATTGAATTGTGCATTAACGAGTTGTTTTCCCATTGAAGGTGCCCAACGGGCTGTTTTGCCCATCAATGATGCCTAATGTTCAGACCAACATTGTATTTTCCCCTCCAAATGACATAGCAACCATGACAACGACCTATTTTTTACACCAAAGTTACTTAGCGACCGTGCCAATGGGCTATTTTGCCCAACAAAAATGCACCAACAGGTTGTTTTTCCTATCGAAGGAGCCTTGTGACCGTGTCAATGGGCTGTTTTTCCCATCAAAGATGCCAAGTGAATGTGCCAATTGCCTTTTTTACACACCAAAGGTGTGCCAATGGTTGTTTTTCCCATCGAAGGTGTCTAGCGAGCTATTTTCCCACAAAAGGTGCTTAGCGATTATACGAACGGACTATTTTGCGCACAAAAGGTTCCTAACAACCATGCTAATGGGTGGTTTTCCCCACTAAAGGTGCCTGGTGAATGTGCCAACTGGTTGTTTTTTTCCACCAAAGGTGTGCCAACGGGCTATTTTTCCCACCGAAGGTGCCCAATAGGTTGTTTTTCCCCCAAAAAATGAGTTGTTTTTGCATCAAAAGTGCCTAGCTAATGTGCCAATGGGATATTTTGCCCACCGAATGACCGAACGACCATGTCAACTACCCCTTTGCTCACTAAACGTGCCTAGTGACCTTGCCAACGGGCCGTTTTGCACACCAAAGGTGTGCCAACGAGATATTTTTCCCACCGAAGGTGCCTAGTGATTGTGCCAACGGGCTATTTTGTTTATCGATCGTGCTTAGCAACCATGTCAACTGTCAGTTTTGCCCATGAAAGTTGTGTGCAAGGGCTGTTTTTCCCACAGAATGTGCCTAGCGATTGTGTGAACTAGCTGTTTTGCCCGACGAAGGTATGCCATCGGGATGTTTTTCTCATTGAAGGTGCCCAATGGGCTGTTTTTCCCACCGAAGGTGCCTAACGACTGTGCCAATATGCTATTTATCTCACCGAAGCTGCTTAGCGAGTGCCAATAGGCTATTTTTCCCGCAGAATGATTAAATGATTGTAACAACTCGCAGTTTTTCCCACCGAAGGTGCCTAGTGACCATTCGAATATACTATTTTTTCCACCGAAGGTTTCTAGCGGATGTACCAACGAGCTATTTTTCTTGCTGAAGGAGTTCGAACAGGTTGTTTTTCCCACCAATGGTGCCCTTCGACCTTGCCAATAGGTTGTTTGGCCCATTAAAGGTGCCTTGTGACTTTGCCAATTAGTTGTTTTACCCACCGAATGTGTGCCAACAGGATGTTTTTCCCACCCAAGGTGTCTAGCGAGTTATTTTCCTACCAAAAGTGCCTAACGATTATGCATACGGGCTATTTTGCCCATCAAAGATGCACCATTGGCTATTTTTCCTTGCGATCATGCCAATAGGCTATCTAACCTATTGAAGATGCCAAGTGACCATGCCAATCTGTTGTTTTACACACCAAAGGTGTGCCAACGGATTGTTTTTCCCATCAAAGTTATCTAACGAGTTGTTTTCCCACCAAAGGTGCTTAGCGATTGTGCGAACGAGCTATTTGGCGCACTGAATGTGTACCAACGAGCTGTTTTTCCCATTGAATATGACCAACGGGCTGTTTTTCCCATTGATGGTGCCCAGTGATCGGACCAACATGCTATTTTCCTGTCCAAATGACCTAGCGACCATGTCAATGGCCTATTTTTTGCACTAAAGTTGCTTATCGACCGTGCCAACAAAGATGCACCAACGGGCTGTTTTGCTTAACAAAGATGCACCAACGGGCTATTTTTCCCACCAAAGGAGCCTTGCGATCGTGCCAATGGGCTATTTTTCCCATCAAAGATGCCATACGGTCATGCCAATTGGCTGTTTTACACATCAAAGCTATGCCAACATACTGTTTTTTTCCCATCAAAGGTGCCTTGTGACTGTGTGAATGGGTTGTTTTGCTCACCAAAGATATGCCAACGGGTTGTTTTTCCAACTGAAGGTGCCCAACTAACCATTTTTGCCCATCAAATGTGCCTTGTGACCTTGCCAACAGGCTATTTTCCCCACTGAATGACCTAACGTTAGTGTCAATGGGTTGTTTTGCCTACTGAAGGTGCCTAGCGACCGTGCCAATGTGTTATTTTTCTCACTGAAGGTGCCTAGAGACTGTTCCAACAGGCTGTTTTTCCCACCAAATGATCAAACAACTGTGCCAATTGGTAGTTTTGCCCACCGAAGGTACCTAGTGACCATGACAATATGCTGTTTTCCACACTAAAGATGCCTAGTGAACTTGCCAACGGGTTGTTTTCCAGCTAAAGGTGTGAAAGTGAGCAATTTTTGCCACTAAAGGTGCTCTACGATGTTACCAATGGGTTGTTTTGTCCATTAAAGGTTCCTATTGATCGTGCCAATTGGTTTTTTTACCCACAGAACGTGTGCCAATAGGATGTTTTTCCCACCCAAGGTGCCTAGCGAACTATTTTCCCACCAAATGTGCTTAGTGATTGTGCAAACAGGCTATTTTGCCCACCGAGTATGTACTAACGAGATGTTTTTCCCATCCAAGGTGCCCAATGGGTTGTTTTGCCCATCGACGGTGCCTAGTGATCTGACCAATTTGGTATTTTCCCCTCTAAATGACATAACGACCACGCCAACGACCTATTTTTGGCACCAATGTTGCTTAGCGACTGTGCCAATGGGCTGTTTTGCCCAATAAAGATGCACCAACGGTCTGTTTTTCCTACCGAAAGAGCTTTGCAATCGTGCCAATGGGCTTTTTTCCCATCAAAGATGCCAAGTGATCGTGCCAATTGCCTTTTTTACACACCAAAGATGTTCCAACGGGTCATTTTCCCCATCGAAGCTATCTAGCGAGTTGTTTTCACACAAAAGGTGCTTAACAACTGCACAAATGGGTTGTTTTTCCCACTAAAGGTTCCTAGCAACCGTGCTGATGGGCGGTTTTCCCCACTAAAGGTGTCTGCGAATGTGCCAGCGGGTTGTTTTTTTCAACCAAAAGTGTGCCAATGGGTTATTTTTCCCACTGAAGGTGCCCAATGGGTTGTTTTTCTACAGAAGGTGACTAGTGACCATGTCAACGAGCTGTTTTACCTACCAACAGTTTGCCAACGGGTTTTTTTCCCACACCAAAAGTGCCTAGCTAACGTGCCAAGGGGATATTTTGCCCATCGAATGACCGAACAACCATGTCAACGACCCACTTTGCTCCCCAAAGGTGCCTATCAACCTTGCCAATGGGCCATTTTGCATACCAAATGTGTGCCAATGGGATATTTTTTCCACTAAAGGGGCCTAATGATTGTGCCAACAGGCTGTTTTGCTCATCAAAGGTGCTTAGTGATAATGTCAACTGTTTGCTTCACCTATAAAAGTTGTGCGAAAGGGTTGTTTTTTCCACCGAATGTTCCTAGCGGCTATGTGAACTAACTGTTTTGCTCGATGAAGGTGTGCCAACGGGCTGTTTTCCCTATTGAATGGCCTAGCGACCGTGTCAATAGGATGTTTTGCCCGCCAAAGCTGACTAGCGACTATACCAACATGCTATTTTTCTCACTAGTTACCATGCCAATCGGTTGTTATCGCACTAAATGTGCCTAGCAAACAGGCCAATTGGCTACTTTCCCCACCGAATGACCTAGCGACCATGCCAACGACCTATTTCGCCCACCTAAGGTGCCTAGTGATCGTGCCAACGGGTTGTTTTGCCAGCTAAAGAAGTGCTAACAAGTTGTTTTTCCTACTGAAGGTGCATAGGGATCATTCCAACGAGTTGTTTTGCCTATTAAAGGTGCCTAGTGACTGTGTCAATGGGTTTTTTTGCCCATCGATGATGTGCCAATGGGTTGTTTTGCCTAGCGAAGATGTGCCACTGGGTTGTTTTGCCCACCGAAGTTGTGCCAATGGGCTATTATTCCCACCTAAGGTGTCGATCACATTGTTTTTACCACCAAAGGTTATTAATGATAGTGTGAACAGTTTGTTTTGCCCAACTAAGATGTGCCAAGGGGTTGTTTGTCCAACCGAAGGTGCCTGGTTACCATGCCAATGGGTTGTTTTGCCCACCGAAGCTGTGCCAATGGGCTTTTTTTGGCATAAAAAATGCCTATCGAAGGTGCCTCATAACCTTGCCATCAAACTATTTTCCCCACTGAATGACCTAGCGGTAGTGCCAATGGGTTGTTTTGCCCATCAAAGATACCTAGCGACCATGCGAACGTGCTATTTTTCTCACTTAAGGTGCCTAATGACTTTGCCAACATGTTGTTTTTCCCACTGAATGATCAAATGACTATGCCAATTGGCAGTTTTGCCCACCACGGACCAAAGTTACTTAACGAACATGCCAACAGGTTGTTTTTCCAGTTGAAAGTGTGCGAATGGGCTATTTTTCCCACCGAAGGTGCCCTGTGACCTTGCTAATGAGTTGTTTTGCCCATTAAAGGTGCCTAGTGATCATGCCAATTGGTTCCTTTACCCACCGAACGTGTGCCAACATGATGTTTTTCCCACCCAAGGTGCCTAGTAAGCTATTTTTCCACCAAAGGTACCTAGCAATTATGCGAACGAGCTATTTTGCCCACGGAATGTGTACCAATGAGCTGTTTTTCCCATCGATTGTGCAAATGGACTATTTCGCTAACCAAACTTGTGCCAAAGGGTTATTTTTCCCATCGAAGGTGCCCAACTTGCCATTTTTTCCCACTGAAGGTGCCTTGTGATCATGCCAACAGGCTATTTTCCCCGTTGAATGACCTAACGACAATGTCAATGGGCTGTTTTGCCCACCGAATGTGCCTAGCGACTGTGCCAATGTGCTATTTTTCTCACCGAAGGTGCCTAGCAACTTTTCCAATAGGCTATTTTTCCTACCGAATAATCAAACAACTGTACCAACAATCAGTTTTGCCCACCAAAGGTGCCTAGTAACTATGCCAATGTGCTACTTTTCCCACCGAAGGTGCCTAGTGAACATGCCAACGAGTTGTTTTTCCCGCTAAAGGTGTGCGAACGGGCTGTTTTTCCCACTTATGGTACCCTACGACCTTGCCAATAGGTTGTTTTATCCATTGAAGGTGCCTAATGACTATGCCAATTGGTTGTTTTACCCATCGAACATGTGCCAACAGAATGTTTTTCCCACCCAAGGTGTCTAGTAAGCTATTTTTCCACCAAAGGTATCAAGCGATTGTGCGAACAGGCTATTTTGCCCACCAAATGTGTACCAACGAGCAATTTTGCCCATTGAAGACGTAACAACGATTGTTTTTCCTTGCGATAGTGCCAATGGGCTATCTTTCCCATCGAAGATGCCAAGTGACCATGCCAATCAGCTATTTTACACACCAAAGATGTGCCAACGGGTTGTTTTTCCCATCGAAGGAGGCTAGCGAGTTGTTTTTCCACCAAAGGTGCCCAGAGATTATACGAACGAGCTATTTTTCCCACCATATATGTACTAGCGAGCTGTTGTTCTCATCGAAGGTGCCTAACGGGCTGTTTTGCCCATCGATGACATGCTATTTTTCCCTCTAAATGACCTTGCGATCATGTCAATGACCTATTTTTCGCACCAAAGTTGATTATCGACCGTGCCAATGTGCTATTTTGCCCAACGAAGATGCACTAACGAGCTGTTTTTCCCACTGAAGGAGCCTTACGATCGTGCCAGTGGGCTATTTTTCCCATCAAAGATGCCATGAAACCATGCCAATTGGTTGTTTTACACACCGAAGGTGTGCCAACGAGTTGTTTTCTCATCGATGGTGCCCTCTGATTGTGTGAATGGGCTGTTTTACTCACCAAAGGTGTGCCAATTGGTTGTTTTTCTAATCAAAGGTGCCAACTGACCATTTTTTCCCATTGAAGGTGCCTTGTGATCCTGCCAACAGGCTATTTTCTGCACTGAATGACCTAGCGGTGGTGCCAACGGGCTATTTTTCCACATAAGGTGCCTAGCTATTGTGCTAATGTGCTATTTTCTCACTGAAAGGGCCTAGCGACTGTGACAATAGGCTGTTTTTCCCACCAAATGATCAAATGACTGTGCCAACGGGATGTTTTTCTCGTTGAAGGTGCCAAATGGGCTATTTTTCCCACCAAAGGTCTTTAGTGACTGTGCCAATGGGCTATTTTCCCCACTGAATAGCCTAGTGACTATGCTAATGGGATGTTTTACCTGCCAAAGATGCCTAGTGACTGTACCAACGTGCTATTTTTCTCACTGAAGGGGCCCAATGGGCCTTGTGACCATGCCAAAAAGCTATTTTCGCACTGAATGAGCTTAGTAAACATGTCAACTGGCAAATTTCCCCACCGAATGACCTAGTGACCATGCCAAGGACCTATTTTGCCCACTAAAGGCACCTAGCGACCGTGCCAATGGGTTGTTTTCCCAACAAAGATGTGCCAACGGGTTATTTTTCCCACAAAAGGTGCCTTGGGATTGTGCCAATGGGTTGTTTTGCCCATTGAAGCTACCTAGTGATCCTGCCAATGGGCAGTTTTGCCCATCGATGATGAGCCAACGGGTTGTTTTGCCTAACAAAGATGTGCCACTAGGTTGTTTTGCCTACTAAAGGTGTGCCAATGAGCTGTTATTCCCACCAAAGGTGCCGATCACGCTGTTTTTACCATCGAAAGTGCTTGATGATTGTGTGAACGACCTATTTTGCCCACCTAAGGTGTGCCAACGGACTATTTTTCCAACTGAAGGTTCCTGGAGACCGTGCCAACTGGCTAGTTTACCCACCAAAGGTGTGCTAACGAACTGTTTTTGCATCAAAAGTCCTTAGTGAATGTGCCAAAGGGCTATTTTCCCACCGAATGCTAACTACCTATTTTGCCAACCAAAGGTGTCTAGCGATCGTGCAACGGGCTATTTTGCTAGCCAAAGTTTTGCCAATGTGTTGTTTTTCTCACCAAATGTGCCTAACGACAAAGCCGATAGGATGTTTTTCCCACGAAAGGTGCCCAACACCAGGTGGTTGTTTCACCTACCGAAGATGCCTAACGACCATGCCAACAAGCTGCTTTGTCCACCAAAGGTATGCCAATGAGCTATTTTTCCACTGAAGGTGTCTATCACAGTGTTTTTTCGACCAAAGGTGCCTTGCGACTATGCGAACAGTTTGTTTTGCCCACCAAAGGTGTACAAACGAGGTTCTTTTCCCACCGAAGGTGTGCCAATGGGATCTTTTTCCCACCGAAGGTGCCTAGCGACCTTTCCAATGAGTTGTTTTGCCCATCAAAGGTGCCTAGTGACCGTGCCAAATGGCTATTTTGCCCACTGAAGGTAGCGACAATGCCAACAACTTGTTGTGCTCACTAAAGGTGCACCAGTAGGCTATTTTTCTGATCAAAGGCGCCCATCGCACTGCTTTTGCCACCAAAGGTGCCTAGCGATTATGCGAACAAGCCATTTTCCTTATCAAAGGTGTACCAATGGGCTATTTTTCTCACTGAAAGTGCCCAACAGGCTAATTTTCTCATCGAAGGTGCCTAGTGACTACGCCAACAGGCTATTTTTCCCACCGAATGGCCTAGTGATCATGTCAACAACCTTTTTCCCATAAAATGTGCCTAGCGATTGTGTCATTGGGATGTTTTGCCCAATGAAGGTCTGCCAATAGACTGTTTTTCCTATAGAAGATGCCTTATGACCGTGCCAACGGGTTGTTTTTCCTATTGAAGGTGCCTAGCGATCATGCTAACTAGCTATTTTACTAACCTAAGGAGTGCCAACGGGCTATTTTTCCTACCCAAGGTGCCTAGCGAGTTGTTTCCCACCAAAGGAGCCTAGCGACTGTGCGAATGGGCTGTTTTGCTCACCAAAGGTGTGCTAACAGGTTGTTTTTCCCATCGAGGTACCTGACTGACCATTTTTGCCTATTGAAGGTACCTTGTGACTATGCCAAAAGGCTATTTTCCCCACTGAATGACCTAGTGATAGTGCCAACGGGCTGTTTTGCCTACCAAACGGGCTGTTTTGCCTACCGAAGGTGCCTAGCGACCATGCCAACCTATTATTTTTCTCACCAAAGACAAGCTATTTTTCCCCTTGAATGATTAAATGACTATGCCAACTGGCAGTTTTGCCCACCAAAGATGCCTAGTGACCATGCTAAAGTGTTGTTTTTCACACCAAAAGTGCCTAAAGAACGGGCCAATGAGCTATTTTTCCCACTGAAGATGTCCAAACGGGCTATTTTCCTGCCATTGGTGCCCTATGACCTTGCCAATATGTTGTTTTGCCCATTGAAGGTGCCTAGTGATTGTGCCAATTGGTTGTTTTCCCACCGAATATGTGCCAACAGGATGTTTTTCCCACCCAAGGTGCATAGCGAGCTATTTTCCCACCAAAGGTGCTTAGCGATTGTGAGAACGGGCTATTTTACCCACCGAATGTGTACCAACAAGCTATTTTTTCCATCGAAGGTGCCCAACGGGCTATTTTGCTCATCAACAGTGCTCAGTGATCAGACCAACATGCTATTTTGCCCTCCAAATGACCAAGAGACCGTGTCAATGACCTATTTTTTGCATCAAAGTTGCTTATTGACTGTGTCAACAGGCTGTTTTGCCCAACGAAGATGCACTAACTGGTTGTTTTTCCCACCAAAGGAGCCTCGCAATTATGCCAATAGGTTGTTTTTCCCATCGAAGATGCCAAGTGACCGTACCAATTGGTTGTTTTACACACCGAAGATGCCAAGTGAGCCTTACGATTGTGATTGTGTGAATGGGTTGTTTTTCTCACCAAATGTGTGCCAACGAGCTGTTTTTCCAATCGAAGTTGCCCAACTGACCATTTTTGCGCATCGAAGGTGCCTTATGACCTTGCCAAGAGGTTATTTTCCCTACTGAATGACCTGGCGGTAGTGTCAATGGGTTGTTTTGTTGACCAAAGGTGTAGAGAGATCGTGCTAACGTGTTATTTTTTCACTGAAGGTGCCTAGCGATTATGATAACAGGCTGTTTTTCCCGTGGAATGATCAAATGACTGCACCAACTAGTAGTTTTGCCCACCGAAGGTGCCTAGTGACCATGACAACGTGTTATTTTTCGCACCAAAGGTGCCTAGCGAATGTGCCAAGGGCTGTATTTCCTACTAAAGGTGTGCGAACAGGCTATTTCGGCCATCGGAGGTGCCCTACGACATTGCCAATGGGCTGTTTTAGCCATTAAAAGTGCTTAATGACTGTGCCAATTGGTTGTTTTACCCACCGAACGTGTGCAAATAGGATGGTTTTCCTACCCAAGGTGCCTTGCGAGAAATTTTCCCACCAAAGGTGCCTAGCGATTGTGTGAATGGGCTATTTTGCGCACTAAATGTGCACCAACAAGCTGTTTTTCCTATCGAAGGTGCCCAACGAGCTATTTTGACCATCGACGGTATCCAATGATCAGACCAACATGTTATTTTCCCCTCCAAATGACCTAGAGATTGTGCCAATGACCTTTTTTTTTGCACCAAAGTTGCTTAGCGACTGTGCCAATGGGCTGTTTTGCCTAACAAAGATGCACCAAGGGCTATTTTTCCCACCGAAGGAGCCTTGTGATCATGCCAAGGGGCTGTCTTTCCCATCGAAGATGCCAAGTGACTGTGCCAATTGGCTGTTTTACACATCGAAGGTGTGCCAACGAGTTGTTTTTCCCATCGAAGATGTCTAGCAAGTTGTTTTCCTACTAAAGGTGCCTGGTGACTGCGCGAACAGGCTGCTTTGCTCAACGAAGGTTCCTAGCGACCATGCCAATGGGCGGTTTTTCCCAAGGAAGGTGCCTAAATATTGTGTTAACCGGTTGTTTTTTCAACTAAAGGTGTGCCAACGAGCTGTTTTCCCACCAAAGGTGTGCTAACGGGTTTTTTTTACACCGGAAGTGCCTAGCTAATGTGCCAATGGGATATTTTGCCCATCGAATGACCGAATGATCATGTCACCGACCCACTTTGTACACCAAAGGTGCCTAGCAACCTTGCCAACGGGCCGTTTTGAACACTAAAGGTGTGCTAGTGATCTGTTTTTCCCACGGAAGGTGCTTAGTAATTGTGCCAACGGGCTACTTTACTCATCGAAGGTGCCTAGCGACTGTATCAATTGTCCATTTTGCCAACGAAAGTTGTGCGAAAGCACTATTTTTCCTACAGAAGGTGTCTAGTGGCTGTGCGAACTAGCTGTTTATTTTGCTGAAGGTGTGCCAACGGGATGTTTTTCTCACTGAAGGTGGCCAAAGGGCTATTTTTCCCACCAAAGGTCTCTAGTGACTGTGCCAATGGGCTATTTTCCTCACCGAATGGCCTAGCAACTGTGCTAATGGGATGTTTTGCCACCAAAGATGCCTAGCAACCGTACCAACGTGCTATTTTTCTCACCGAAGGGGCCCAACGGGCCTTGTGACCTTGCCAAAGGGGTATTTTCACACTAAATGTGCTTAGCAAACAAGCCAACTGGCTATTTTCCCCACTGAATGACCTAGCAACCATGCCAATGACCTATTTTGCCCACCAAAGGCATCTAGCGACCGTGCTAATGGGCTATTTTTCCCACCAATGTTGTGCCAACGGGTTGTTTTTCCCACCAAAGATGCCTCAAGATTATGCCAATGGGCTGTTTTGTCCATTGAAGATGCCTAATGATCATGCCAATGGGCTGTTTTACCCATCAATGATGTGCCAACGGGTTGTTTTGCCTAACAAAGATGTGCCACTGGGTTGTTTTTCCTACCAAAGGTGTGCCAATAGGCTGTTATTCCCACCGAAGGTGCCGATCACGTTGTTTTTACCACCTAAGGTGCTTAATGATTGTGTGAATGGGCTATTTTACCCACATAAAGTGTCCCAATGGGTTGTTTTTCTAACTGAAGGTTCCTGATGACTGTGCCAACTGGCTAGTTTACCCACTAAAGGTGTCCCAACAAGCTGTTTTTATATCAAAAGCCCCTAGTGAACGTGCCAAAGGGCCATTTTCCCCACCAAATGCTATCTACCTATTTTGCCAACCAAAGGTGTCTAGCGACCCTGCAATGGGTTATTTTTCCAGCCAAAGTTGTGCCAATGTGTTATTTTTCCGATCGAAGGTGCCTAACAACAAAGCCGACGGGACGTTTTGCCCACCAAAGGTGCCCAGCGCCAGCTGGTTGTTTCACCTACCGAAAGTGACTAAGGACTATGCCAACAAGCTGCTTTCTCCACCAAAGGTGTGCCAATAGGCTATTTTTCCACTGAAGGTGCCTATCATGGTGTTTTTCCTACCAAAGGTACCTTGCGACTATGCGAAAGGGCTATTTTGCCCACTAAAGGTGTGCAAACAAGTTACTTTTCCCACTAAAGGTGTGCCAATGGGATCTTTTCCCACTAAAGGTGCCTACTGACCTTTCCAATGAGTTCTTTTGCCCATTGAAGGTGCCTAGCGACCGTGCCAAATGATTGTTTTTCCCACCGAAGGTGGTGACATTGCCAACAACTTGTTTTGCCCACTAAAGGTGCACCAATTGGTTGTTTTTCTGAACGAAGGTGCCCATTGCGTTGTTTTTGCCACCAAAGGTACCTAACGATTGTGTGAACGAGCCATTTTCCTCATCAAAGGTGTACCAAAGGGCTATTTTTCTTACCGAAGTTGTCCAATGGGCTAATTTTCCTACTCAAGGTGCCTAGTGGCTGTGCCAACAGGCTATTTTTCCTACTGAATGACCTAACGATCGTGCCAACAACCTTTTTCCCATAAAATGTGCCTAGCGATCATGCCATTAGGATGTTTGGCCCAATAAAGGTCTACTAATGGGTTGTTTTTCCCATCAAAGCTGCCTTGTGTACCAACTGGCTATTTTTCCTATCGAAAGACCTTTAGGATCGTGCCAATGGGTTGTTTTCCCATCGAAGACGCCAAGCAACCATGCCAATTGGCTATTTTACACACCGAAGGTGTACCAACATGTTGTTTTTCCTATCGAAGGTGCCTTGTGACTATTCGAATGGGCTATTTTGTTCACTAAAGGTGTGCCAACGGGTTGTTTTTCCAACCAAAAGTGCCCAACTGACCATTTTTTCCCATCGAAGGTGCCTTGAGACCTTGCCAAGAGGCTATTTTCCCCACTGAATGACCTTGCAGTAGTACCAATAGGCTGCTTTGTCCACCAAAGGTGCATAAAGACCGTGCCAACGTTCTATTTTCTCACTGAAGGTGCCTAGCGACTGTGACAACAGGCTGTTTTTCTCACTGAATGATCAAACGACTGTGCCAACTAGCCGTTTTGCCCACCAAAGGTGCCTTGTGACTATAACAAAGTGCTATTTTTCACACTAAAGGTGCCTAACGAACAAGCCAAAGGGCTATTTTCCCGTTGGAGGTGTTCGAATGGGCTATTTTTCCCACCGAAGGTGCCCTGCAACATTGCCAATGGGTTGTTTTGCCTATTGAAGGTGCCTAATGACCGTGCCAACTGGTTGTTTTACCCATCGAATATGTACCAACAAGATGTTTTTCTCGCCTAAGGTGCCCTACGAGCTATTTTCCCACCAAAGGGGCCTAACCACCTTGCCAACAGGCTGTTTTGCACACCAAAGGTGTGCCAATGGGCTATTTTGCTCACCAAAAGGTGGCTAGCGATTGTGCCAGCAAGCTATTTTGCTCATCAAAGGTGCCTAGAGACTGTGTCAACTGTCTGTTTTGTCGATGAAAGTTTGACAAAAACGTTATTTTCCCACAAAAGTGCCTAGTGGCTATGTGAAACAGCTGTTTTGTCCGTCGAAGGTGGGCCAATGGGAATTTTTCTCACCAAAGGTGCCCAACGGACTGTTTTTCCCACCAAAGGTCTTTAGTGACTTTGTCATTGGGCTATTTTCCCCATTGAATGGCCTGTCGACTATGCTAATGGGATGTTTTGCCCACCAAAGGTGCCTAATGACTGTACCAACATGCTATTTTTCTCACTGAAGGGGCCCAACTAGCCTTGTGAACATGCCAAAGGGCTATTTTTGCACTGAATGTGCTTAGAAAATGTGCCAACTGGCTATTGTCCCCACCAAATAACCTAGAGACCATGCCAACAACCTATTTTGCCCACCAAAGGCACCTAGCGACTGTGAAAATGGGCTATTTTCCCACCAAAGATATGCCAATAGGTTGTTTTTCTCACCAAAAGTGCCTAGGGATCGTGCCAATGGGTTGTTTTGCCCATTGAAGGTGCCTAATGATCGTGCTAATGTGCTATTTTGTCCATTGATGATGTACCAACGGGTTGTTTTGCCCAATGAAGATGTGCCACTTGGTTGTTTTGCCTACCGAAGGTGTGCCAATGGGCTATTATTCTCACTGAAGGTGCTGATCACGTTGTTTTTACCACCAAAGGTGCTTAATGATTATGTGAACGGGCTGTTTTGCCCACCTAAGGTGTGCAAATGAGCTATTTTTCCAACCGAAGGTGCCTGGTGATCTTGTCAACTGGCTGGTTTACCCATCGAATATGTGCCAACGGGTTGTTTTTACATCAAAAGTCTCTAGTGAATGTGCCAAAGGGCTATTTTGCTAACTAAAGGTGTCTAGCAACCGTGCAACGGGCTATTTTACCATTCAAAGTTGTGTCAATGTGTTGTTTTTCCCACCGAAGGTGCCTAGCGACTAAGCCAATGGGATGTTTTGCCCACCAAATGTACCTAGCACCAGCTGGTTGCTTCACCTACCAAAGGTACCTAACGACCATGCCAACAGGCTACTTTGTCCACTAAAGGTATGCCAATGGGCTATTTTTCCACTGAAGGTGCCTATCACGGTGTTTTTCCTACCAAAGGTGCCTTGTGACTATGCGAAAGGGCTATTTCGCCCACCAAAGGTGTGCAAACAAGTTGCTTTTCCCACAGAAGGTGTGCCAATGGGATCTTTTTCCCACCGAAGGTATTTAATGACCTTTTCAATGAATTGTTTTGTCCACCGAAGGTGCCTAGAGACCATGTCAAATGGCTATTTTGCCTACCGAAGGTAGCAACAGTGCCAACAGGTTGTTTTGCCCACTAAAGGTGGGCCAGGAGGCTATTTTCCCATCACACTGTTATTGCTACCAAAGGTGCCTAGCAATTATGCAAACATTTTCCTCATCAAAGGTCTACCAATGAGCTACTTTTCTCACAGAAGGTGCCCAATGGGCTAAATTTCCCACCGAAGGTGCCTAGTGACTGTGCCAACAGCCTATTTTTCCCACCAAATGACCTAACGATTGTTCCAACAACCTTTTTCCTAGTAAATGTGCCTAGCGATCATGCCATTGGGATGTTTTTCCCAATGAAGGTCTACCAACAGGTTGCTTTTCCCATCGAAGATGCATTGTGAGCTTGCTAACGAGTTATTTTTCCTATTGAAGGTACTTAGCGATCGTGCCATTAGGATGTTTTGCCCAATGAAGGTCTGCCAATGGGTCCCACTGAAGATTCTTTATGACCTTGCTAACGAGTTGTTTTTCCTATTGAAGGTGCCTAGTGATCGTGCCAACTGGCTATTTTACCAACCTAAGGTGTGCCAATAGACTTTTTTTTTCTTACCCAAGGTGCCTAGTTAGTTCTTTTCCTACCAAAGGAGCCTAGCAACTAGGCGAATGGTCTATTTTGCTCACCAAAGGTATGCCAATGGGTCCCACCTAAGGTGCCCAATTGACCATTTTTTCCCACAGAAGGTACCTTGTGACCATGCCAATAGGCTATTTTCCCTATTGAATGATGTAGCGACAGTGCCAACGAGCTATTTTTCCCACAAAGGTGCCTAGCGACCATGCCAATGTGCTATTTTTCTCATCGAAGGTGCCTAACGCTATGCCAACAGGCTATTTTTCCTGTTGAATGATGAAACGACTGTGCCAACTGATAATTTTGCCACTGAAGATGCCTAGTGACCATGCCAAAGTGTCATTTTTCGTACCAAAGGTACCTAGGAATGTGCAAATGAGCTATTTTTTGGCTAAAGATGTGCGAACGGGCTATTATTCCCACTGATGGTGCCTTGCGACCTTGCCAATGGGCTGTTTTGCCCATTGAAGGTGCCTAGTGACTGTGCCAATTGGTTGTTTTACCCGTCGAATGTGCCAACAAGATGTTTTTCCCACCCAAGGTGCCTAAAGAGTTGTTTTCCCACAAAAGGTGCCTAGCAACTGTGTGAATGGGCTATTTTACCCACTAAATGTGTACCAACGAGCTATTTTTTCCATCGAAGGTGCTCAATGCGTTGTTTTGCCCATTGACGGTGCTTAGTCATTGGACCAACATGCTATTTTCCCCTCAAAATGACCAAGCAACTGAGCCAATGACCTATTTTTGCACCAAAGTTGCTTATCGATCGTGTCAATGAGTTATTTTACCCAATGAAGATGCACCAATGGGATGCTTTTCCCACCAAAGGAGCCTTGCGATTGTGCCAATGGGCTATTTTTCCCATCGAAGATGCCAAACAATCGTTCCAATTAGCTGTTATACACACCGAAGGTGTACGAACAGGTTGTTTTTCCTATGGAAGGTGCCTTGTGACTATGCGAATAGGCTGTTTTGCTCACCAAAGGTGTGCCAATGGGTTGTTTTCCTAACCAATGGTGCCCAACTAACCATTTTTTCCCATCGAAGATGCCTTGTGACCTTGCGAAGAGGCTATTTTCCCCACTGAATGACCTAGCGGTAGTGCCAACTGGCAATTTCACCCAGTGAAGGTGCCTAGTGACCATGACAACGTGCTATTTTTCCCACCGAAGATGCCCTGCGACATTGTGATTGGGCTATTTTGCCCATTGAAGGTGCCTAATGACCGTACCATGTTGGACCCCGATTTTTAAGTGGAATTTAGAAATATTAAATGAACTTGAATGAGTGTTATTGTGTATATGTTTAGG
>JAOSBO010069840.1:0-28109 GCA_027563915.1 Erythroxylum rotundifolium | reverse complement strand
TACACAATTCAACCCCCCCTTCTTGTGCGTTTAAATATCATTTTCTAAGTGTTGTATTAACGTGTGATTCACTTCAACAAGGGGTAGTACCGAAATATTCACCTATTGTTTGTCAACTATGCCTTTCGGCCTAATCTTAGGTCCTGGGTCACCATCTGTGGACGAACACTATGGAGGAACCCTTAGGTTTTCGGGGCATTGGATTCTCTCCAACGTTTGCGTTACTTATGCCAACATTCTCTCCTTTGCTTTTTAGACCCCTGCTAGTTTCCCTCTAAGGTAGAATGCTCCCCTATCGTTGAAATTTTATATCCCAAAGCTTTGACAGATCGTTTAGCCCTTCTAATCTTTGATGCAAAAGCGCTTGATCAATGAGTTATTACACACTCCTTGGGTGGATGCTTCTAAGCAAATCTCCTGGCTGTCTCGAAACCCCTTCCTCCTTTACCACTAAGCGGTCGTTTAGGGCCTTAGTTGATGATCTAGGTTATTTCCATCTCGACAATGAAGCTTATCCCTATTGTCTCACTGGTTGATCTTGACCCCTATTATTTTGAGGTCATATATAGTATTCAGAGTTTGCCTCGATTTGTTACTACTTTTGAGGCCTATATAAAAATAATGCTTTACCCTTAGATGTCCACTCAACTATTGAGCCTTATCGTATTTTGGGGAGAACAAGATAGCTCTAGGTTCGAATGGTATTTCACCCCTAACAATAACTCAATCGTTGATTCTTCAACATTAGTTAGTTCAGAGCCCCACATTATTTCACCCAAACTTCATCTTAGTCATGGATAGATCACCCAGGTTCAAGTTGTTCAAGCTTTTCGTGGGAGTATGGCATGGGTTACTTCTGGACCATAGTGCCTGGTACTCAAATAGTGACTGGATGCATTATCTCCATCTTTTCTTACCCTGAAAAAGCGGGGACACTGTACGTCCTTGAATCGATAACAATCTTTCTGCTAACCTAGACTTCTCTGTCCCATGGGACCAATAAGGGGTAGTACAATAATATTCACCTATTGTTAGTGAACAACTTCTTTCGGCCTAATCTTAGGCCCTCAGTCACCATTTGTGGATGAACCTTAAGAAGGAACCCTTAGGTCTTTGTGGCATTAGCTTCTCATTAATTTTTGCATTACTCGAGCCAACATTCTCGCTTCTGCTTTATCCACCCCTGCTAGTTTCCCTCTAAAGTGGAGTGCTCTTCTACCGATCCATTTTTGTATCCCATAACTTCAATAGATCATTTATCCCGTTCATCTTCAATGCAAAAGTGCTTAATCAATGAGCTATTAGACACTCCTTCAGGGGTGGCCGCTTCTAGGAAAACCTCTTAGCTATCTCTGCACCCCTACCTTCTTTATCACTAAGTGGTCATTAAAGGTCTTAGCTGAGGATCTGCGTTGTTTCCCTCTTGATAGTGAAGCTTATCCCATACCATCTCTCTAGCCGACCTTGACCCCTGTAATTTTGAGGTCACATCTAGTATATAGAGTTTGCCTCAATTTGGTACCGCTCTTGAGGCCTGCACTAAAATAGTGCTTTACTGTTAGATATCTAGTCAATTGTTACGCCATAATGCATTTTGGGGAGAACTAGCTAGCTTTAGGTTCGAGTGGCATTTCACCCCTAACCACAACTCATCCGCTGATTCTTCAACATCAGTCAATTCGGACCTCCACGTAGTTTCACACAAGCTTCATCTTGGTTATTGATAGATCACCTAAGTTTAAGTCATTCGAGCTTTTCCTAGGAGTATGTCATGGGTTCAACACCGTAGTGCCTAGTACTCGAACAGTGCCTGGAGGCACTATCTCTACCTCTTCTAACCCTAAAAAAGAAGGGACACCGTGGTTCCTCGAAATGATAACAATCTTTCTGCCCTCCTAGCCTTCTCTGTCCCTCGAGACCAATAAGGGGTAGTACCAGAAAATTCACTTATTGTCAATTAACTATGCCTTTCGGCCTGATCTTAGACCCCGAGTCATCATCTACAGATGAAGCTTACAGAGGAATCTTACATTTTCGATGCATCGGATTCTTACCAACGTTTATGTTATTGATTGAGCTGAAGATTATCATATAAATTGGTTACATTTTCATGGCTTTTTTTGTACTTTTTGACTCTTACCTCTAGCTTTTGTTTTTAAATTGATTCTTGGGTGTGTTCCTTTATTTTATGTGGTTTGAAGGTGAAAATTTCTACAAATCAGTGTTAATTGTACTAATTAATTTTCTGAGATCAATTGATACTGCAAACTACTATCTTTTTATTGTAGGAGAGTTAAGGAAAAGGAAGTCAAAAAGACCATGATGAGAGAAAGAAGACTGAAGTGAAGTCAACGAAATAGGAAGTTCGCCGCAGCAAAATGGATCTATCACCGTGGTGAAAAATGCAAAGATAAGGCTAAACTTTCGGGAAAAGTTTGCCATGGAGATGATTAATTCTTTTGACACAGCGAAGGATACAGTGAAGAAGAAAATATTTCAGGAAAAGTTCGCCGCGGTGAAAATCATTTGTCACCGCAGTGAATCTTCGAAAACTCGGACAAATTTTGGAAAAATCACATACTGTCCGACCTTACTCAGCATCCATTTGTTTAAAATCCTACTATATTAGGTTGGAGCTGATAGATAATAGAGAGGAGAATACAGAAAAGAGCAGAAACCAACACTCTTGACTCTTCCTTCTACTTCACCGTCATCATTAATTTTCTCTCCGTTTTATCTATCGCTGTCTATCGTGGTATTAATTATCTGCTACTCCTACCATGGATGCTCTTGGTAGGGTTCTAGTTGTGTGTTTTCTTGAAGCCATGTTTGGCTAAGTACCAGTTCCTCTTGAAGATGTAGCAATGGCTTGAGTTTAATAGGCTTGAAAGGGAATTAGTTTGTTTATATTTAATTACACTGTTGTGAACTCCTGAGTTAGGATTTATGCTTTGTAGTTAGATTTTCTTGATTATAGTTTAATCAAGTGTTGAACAATGAATTGTGTTATTGGCTTTGTTGATGTAGAACTTGGAGCTTGAATATATGAAGTCTCATGTATGTCATTTTGTGATTTTGATAATTCTCTTTTATCTACCTAGATGTGTTTGATATCGAGATGATGCTTGATCACCAAATTGACCATTTGCATTAAGTTACTCTTTACACTCACTAAAATGCATTCAATAAGGTTTTAAGAAATGGATTTCATTGATTAAAACCTTGAACTTAAAGAGTTCTTTAAGGTTTATCATTTGGAAACTTAGTGATTTTTACTCCCATAAATATTTATTTTGAACCATGATAGCCAAAGGTCATTTTTCAAGAGGATTTTATCACATTTGATCATTGTTTTAACTTTTGATTTCTTAATCCCTAAAAATCCAAAAATATTTTTTACACATTTCCTTTTCAATTAGTTTAATTTTTTAAGTTCTCCAAGAACCAAAAACCCCCTTCCTAACCAATTTAGTTGCATTTAATGACATTTAGGCTAGATTAGATCAATTGCATTAGGTTCCAATTAAGTGAGATGACTCGAGGTTGCATCCTATATTGCAATCCTTGGAATTCAATTTTTTTGATTCGACCTCTAAGGGTAAAACTGAAAGACGAAGCGCATCAAAATTGCGCCATTGTCGGGGAACCAGGTAATTGGTTTTCTTTAGGTTAGCCGTTGTCATTTTTGTTTCTCATTGAGTTAGGAACCTTTTCTTCTACGTTTCCTTTTTACATAGTTTAGTGTCATATTTGTCAATAGTATAGGAATTTTATTTTCCTTTGCATAGTTTTAAAATTTTGAAAACACAAACACAAGCATACATACTTTCACATACCATACACTTGTACCCATCACATCTCATCTTTTATTTGACTTTGTGAGCTTGCGAGTAAATTTTGTTACCTTTTTATTTATCTTTGAAATGTTCCTATGCATGGCCCAGAAAGCAAAACTCCTCCCCTTTTATCCTGAAATTGAGAGATGTTTGAGAAAAATCAAAAAAGAAAGAATAACAAAAGAGAGAAGTAAGGAATTTGTTGAAGAACAATCGAGTGAGCGAGATAGTGAGAGCATGAAAGAGTGAATATAGCCAAGAACCTAGTTTTTCCCCAAAACCCTAACTTTCATGTTAACCAACCTAGGAATGGCGATAATGGAGGTAATGGGGAGCATGAGAGAGTAGGTGAAAATAATAGGAATCAAAGAAGACGGACTATTAGGGAAGTAATAACTTTTGATGTGAATTATGACCTATTTATTGCTGCTTGTCCTAATTTTAATGATAATTTTGAAGTGAAGGGATTACTCATTAATTCTCTTCCTAAATTTCATGGCTTTACAAGAGAGGATCCTTACATGAATTTGCAATCTTTGTCTATGATTTGTTAGAGGTTGAAACCAGTGGGAGCTTCACTTGATCAAGTTTTATGGAAGGTTTTTCACTTATCTCTAGAAGAAAAAGCAAGAGAGTGGTACATGAGTCTTCAAATGCATGTAGCAAATGCCTACCATAGCTAGGCCAATCTGATGAAGACTTTCTTGGAAAAGTACTTTCTAGCTTCCTGCACTTCATTGATGAGGAAGGAGATTTACTCGGCATGCCAGGAGTATGATGAGTCTCTTTATGAATATTGGAACCGTTTCCAAGATTTATCATCTAGATGCCCCTACCATCAAATACCGGATGAACAGTTAGTGCAATATTTCTATGATGGATTGAAAACTCAAGATAAAGGCATGTTAGATGTGGCGTCGGGAGGTTCACTGATTGATCATATAGCTTTAGAAGTATAGGATTTGATCAAGAAGATGGCTCTAAATCATCAACAGTACAGCTTGGGAGACACCTGTGGAATGCATGAGTTGGGTACCACAGCAGCCCACTCTAAAAGAATGGAGAGTTTGGAGTTAAAGGTACTCATTGGAGAGTAGAGTGACATCGCAATTTTTCTTCATCACTGCTGAGCACAAGATTATAAATGTGCATCGACCAACATCTTCTATGGATCTCATGGCACCTAGCTATGATACTTATGGGTCGGTGATGCACATATCTAGTGTTTGCCCCAGTCGGTTTGAAGAAGTGTCTGTAGTGTACCTGGGATGACTGAATCAGAAATGGGACCCCTACTCCAACACTTATAACGAGGGATGGAAGGCCAACCCAAGGTTTAGTTGTAGGAATGAAGAATGACAAGTTCAAAATAAATTTCAACAAGGGGGAGGAGTAAGTACTTCCACTAACTAGTTCCCTAACCAACAGTAACTCATGAGTGTCCTACCTAAGGAGGATACTGATCAACTGCTACAAAACATGATGACTCTAAAGAAGGAAGAGCAAACTTCAACTAATAATCAATTCAATGTCATTGCTTATCTTATTTAGCAAGATTCTTCAAAGAATGTTGCTCGGTTCAATGCCCTGGAAAAGAGAATGGAACAATGGGAGAAAAAAGCGGAGAACACCAACTCTTTTGTCTCTCAATTATCAAACAACAAGAGTGAGAACTAAGCAAGAAGCAGTGGGATCATTCCTTCAAATACTATGATGAACCCAAAAAGTTGAAATGCAATTGCTCTCTGAAGTCCGAAATAAGTAAGGTTTAATAATCAAAAGGGCGAAGAATGTGATGAGGAGATTGATAATGGAGAATTATCTTTACCCAAGAACAACATCAAGGATTCGGAAAGCTCCAAAGAAAATGCACTTTTGAATGAAAGGAAATCTGAATCAAAGAACAAAGGAGCTACTTCAGAAGGTTCCAAGGAAAAAGCACCAACACATGAGCATGGGGAATCCAGCAAGCATAAAGCCCAAGGTAAGGAGGTAAACCTTCAAGACCTACCTTTTCCTAATTCATATTTAATGAGTAAGCATATAACTGACATTAAACATTAGATAGATGTTATTGATTTGTTTGGAAAAGTTGAAGTCAACGTCCCATTGTTTGACTTAGTGAAAAGGGTTCCGACCTATGCTAAATATCTTAAGGACTTGTGCAGAAACAAAAGGAAGTTTAGGCCTAACGAGAGAGTCCAAGTGAGCTCGAATGTGTTAGCCTTTTCAAACCCCAAATACTAGTCAAGTGCCAAGACCCTGGATCTTTCACCATTCTGTGCATAATGGGAAAAATTACCATTGGAAGGGCCTTGTTAGATGTAGGGGCGTCAATCAATGTGATGCCTAAGTGTGTTTATCAATCATTAGGAGTTAAGAGTCTAAAGCCCACATCTGTAGTGTTATAATTGCCTGATAGATCTTTTAGGCATCCAGTGGGGTTTATAGAGGACATTTTGGTCTAAGTCAAGGGTTTGGCTTTTCCTACTATTTTTTATGTGCTTGATATGTGTTCTGAAGTTGTGCAAGATACATCTTTGATTCTTGAGCAGCCCTTTTGAAGGATTGCTAGTACTATGATTAGCATGAAAGAAGGTAAGATCACCATGGAGCTCGAGCATCAACAGGTAAGCTTTTATATGTATGAAGCCATGAAACACCCCTATGAGGACTATTCACTCTTAGGAGTGAGCATGCCTGACGTTGTTGTTGATGATGCATATGCTGAGTTTGAACTGGCAATAAACCCATTAACTAATGATTCCTCGGAGGAAATATTTTTTGCTGATGTTTCAGCTGAACTGCGGAGGGTGGAAGTTAGCACAGAAGTAGGAAGTGGTGAAGTTACTTTGCCACAGCATGGATATGAGCCAAACGTTCCCTAGGAGATGAAAGATCAACCACAAGCAACAAGTTGTTTCTCTTCCTTCATTTACAATGTACTTCTACTTTATGATTGAAGATGACATTGTTATGCATGAGTACGTTGGCTAAATATGGGGGAGAAACTACTTCAGTAGGATTAGGTTTAGCTTTTAGTAGGACTTAGGTTTAATTGTTTTATATCAATAATTCATCTTCCCATTGAATTATGTGTTTTAGTAGATACATGACACATTTTCTATGATAGAGGAAATAGGAGTAGATGATGAATTGCATGTGTCTAAATGATGATTACAGAGTTACGTATCAGCTTAGTATCGGGTGAGAAAGTGTTTTTTTTCCCTTTGGAAAACTTCACCGCGGCGTGAACGTGCATTATTCTTTTCACAGTGGTGAGCACTATAGTCTTCGCCACGGTGTATGTTAATTCTTTTGCCGTAGCGAACACCTTCACTGTATTGAATGACCTTCCAGTACCAACCCTCTGAGGGACATTTCCCTTTTTACCCTTGATAATCTTCTTACCTTTTACCTGCCCTCTGTCTTTTTTTGTCATTTCCACCCCTTTCTTCTAGAATTACAACCCTCTTCTCCCTTTTTCACTTTCATCTTTCTCACTTAACTTCGTCGCGGTGATTACCTTGCAACATCACTGTGTTCTCATCCTCCTTTAGCCATTTCATGTGCGTACTTGTTGTCTTCATCTCCTCCCTCTTTTTTTTAAGTTCTCCCTCTTTGTTTTGTTCTTTCTTAGTTCACTTACTATTGTTAGGGTTCATTCGCTGCAGTAAGGAAACCAACATTTTTGTTGCGGTGTGACAAGATTGATAGTCTTTACCGCAGCAAGGAATCCATTCTTCGTTGCAGTGTGAAGAATGCAGTCTTCGCCACGGCGAGTGCAGTCTTCCCTGCTGCGAAAGACTAATTTCGCCACGACGTGCTTTCCAGATTTTGATTTTTAGTGAATGGTGTTTATTCCTTATGTTTACTTTTTCTTGTCTTCTACAGGATCCTGTCTCAAACTAAGAACGCCACCCATCACTCTAGTCCTACCCCATCTAGCTCCTCTGCTTCCTCCCATCATTCAGATTCCACCTAATCCCCCCATCCACCCACATCTTCTCGCCCCTCCCATTCCTCCCCTCACTTTGATCCTGCCGTTGAGTCTTATTATTCTGACGTAGCCACCAAAGTAGACGCGAGGCCTTTCCATAGGGAGTGACCCTTCCCTTTGACTCCTCATAACTATCCTTTTGTTCACCAACTGGTCCAATCTTGGCTGACGGGCTTAGTCCAACCTCAGGACCAGGGCAACGACAAATTTGTCTGCCACTTTTACATCTATGCCTGCCTCCACAACACCATGGCCATTAATTTTCATGGTGTAATAGCTCCTTTTACCACCACTATCATTCGTACGCACTACAATCTTCCTCCTATCTTCTGCTGCCACTACGTCCAACTCATTCACCATTATCCTTAGGATTATGTCTTTCGTACCCTCTATCTTAAGGGCACCGAATGGTATCAACCCTACATTTACCAACGTTACATCAAGTTTTTTGATCCGCCTTAAAGCTCGCCCTTGGCTTCATCTCGTCTTATTACCAACAACATTATTCCCACTTCCCACCTTGCCTACGTTACCAAACAGCAAGCCTTATATTTATACCTTCTTATGGTTAGCCACCTGGTTGATATAGCCAATTCCATTGTCTTTGCCCGCCAAAATTCCATCACAACCGCCAAGCTTACTAACTCTATCATCTTCCCACACCTCGTCACCGACATATTCCGGGCTCATAATGTCCCGGAGTACCCCAGTGATAGCTATTTTGACCCAGCCCTGCTATTTAGATATGTCTAGCTCAAACAGCCTCACCCCCAACCTCCACCATAACATGCCCCACTTCCTACCCATTCCACCTTCTTTCCTAATGTTGTTGCCACCCATACCGAGGCCTTGCCTCATAAGGACAATCATCCCACTCTAGCTTTACCTGCACCTATCATGCTGCAGTCCCTTGCTCACCTAGTAGATGGTTTATCTACTGACTTGGCTACTCTCTGAGACACTATTCATCAAGCCATAGCCCAACAGGAGTGAGATCGAAGCTATCGGTGGCAGATGGATGCGTTGCTTACCCAACACCTACATTTTTAGCTTCCTTCCGATGATGATGACTCACTTCTTGGTGTGGGCCCATTGGGCAAGGTTCCTGCAGATGCTGGGGATGATCCCTCAGTGGCTTAGTTCGAGTGTTTTTCTTGTATTTTTCTGGTTTATTTTTCGGATGCTCACTTCATTCGTAATATCCATCCTTTTGCATATCATTTGTGTCTACTTCGTTTTGTTATTTCTATTTTTTGTTACTGCGCCTTTCCCTTTCACTTCCTTTGTTTATGTCCATTGTTCTTGTGTTTTGCTTACTTCACATTGAGGAAAATATGATGTTTAAGTATGAGGGAGGTTTTCCCATCTTACACCTCTTGTTTGTGCTTCATTTTGGCCATTTAAATGTTTGTGTTAGTGAATATGGTGCAAAATATTTTAAGAACTTGGTAATTTTGGCAATTTTAGCAAAATTGATGATCTTCGTCATGGCCATAAGCATGATTTTCATCACGGCGAACTTTGGTCTTGCCACAGCGTAATTAATTTCTGATGAGTTCACCGTGGTGGACTCATTCTTCATCGCGACATGAGCATGATTTTCGCCGCGGCGTAATATTTTTATAATTTTGCCTCCGTTCAACAATTCTCCCCAATTAGATTCTTGTCACCCTTATATCTCAAAGCTTTTATAAGTTTCAAAGTGATTCTTGAGTTCTTGAAAATATCTGCCATTCTTTAAATGATAATTAGTTTTTGGTTGATTTCATTTTTAATGTTTTCAACACAAAGTAAGTGAAAGTATGCTCACAAAGTAGCACTTTATGTTTTTAAAACTTGAGATTGTTCATTGAGATATTAACCTTGGAGGAAGGATATTTGGGCCTGAATTTTCCAATTTTTGTATGTATCTGCCTATTTCGTATCTCTCTTGTTTCAATTCTTAATCAAAGCTTTATGAACTAGAATTTTGTTAATATGATAGAGGCGTTCTTTCACAACCATTTGACCCAAACATCATCCCACAAACACCTATCCACTGATAACCCGTTGAGCCATAATTTTTGAGCACATATACTCATCTTTATATGGTGTCAATAGTTTACTTTTTATTTCTTTTAGTTATTTAATCTTTATATGGTGTTAATAGTTTATTTTGTATTTTTTTTGTTCTTTAAAAAAAAGCTGAAAATAATTCGTATATATATATATATATATGCTCTCAAGTACATAAAAAAAAGAGAGAAAAAGAAAAAGAAAAAGAAAAGAAAAGAAAAGGTTTCAATTGTGTAAATATTGTCTTACTGTTGACATCGATTTCATAATTTTGATGCATGCATTTATACTTATTTCTTCTTTCATTTATTCCATCCATTTGATCTAGCCTTCCATGCATTACAACCTTGAAAAGTCCTCTTGATTTTCAAAATCATAGTTCTTGTAGTGGAGAGGTAGAATTATTACAAGGTAATGGTAGAGAATAGACTAAGTAGGTTTTTAGAGCGAAATTATCCCAAAACAAGTGAGATGAGAGTAAACACCTCACCTTGAGTGAAATATCTTTTGCTCAATCTCTCGGATTAATTGCTTATAGTGTTTATTTTCTTAGCATTCTTTTATTCTACTTCGATTGATTTTTTAGAAAGTGATTTTTATCGATTTCTGACTTTTATTTTAAGCATAATCAGAACTTTTCTTTTGCACTTGTGTCTATTCAACTCTTTTAAACTTGGTCCAGGAGTACAAAGGTCTAAGTGTGGGGGAATTTGATTGAGCCTAAGGTTATTACATAAATTGGTGACATTTTCAAGGCTTTTGTTGTTCTTTTTGACTCTTATCTCTAGCCTTTATGCTTAAATTGATTCTTGAGTATGCGCCTTTATTTTATATAGTTTGAAGGTGAAAATTGCTACAAATCAGTGTTAATTGTACCAATTAATTTTCTAAGAACAATTGATACTACAAACTACTATCATTTTATTATAGGAGAGTCAAGGAAAAGGAAGTCAAAAAGACCACATGGAGTGAAAGAAGGATGAAGTGAAGTCAATGCAACAGGAAGTTCGCTGCAGTGAAGTGGATCTATCGCCGTAGCAAAACACGCAAAGATAAAGCTAAAATTTTGGGAAAAGATCATCGTAGTGAATATTAATTCTTTTGTTGTGGCAAAGGATCCAACGAAGAAGAAAATCTTTCGGGAAAGCTTCACCGTGGCGAAAATCATTTGTTGCTGCGGCAAACCTTTGAAAACCCAGACTAATTTTGGAAAAATCACACACTGTCTGACCCGACGTAGCATCCATTTGTTTAAAAACCTATTATATTTGGTTGGAGCTGATAGATAATAGAGAGGAGAATACAGAAAAGAACAGAAGCCAACACTCTCAGCAATTCCTTCCACTTCACCGTCATCATTCATTTTCTCTCCATTTTATCTATCGTTGTCTATTGCGGTATTCATTATCTACTACTACTACCATGGATGCTCTTAGTAGGGTTCTAGTTGTGAGTTCTCCCAAAGCCATGCTTGGCTAAACACTGGTTCCTCTTGAAGATGTAGCAATGGCTTAAGTTTAATGAGCTTCGAAAAGGAGTAGTTTATTTATATTTAACTACATTATTGTGAACTCCTGAGTTAGGATTTTTGCTTTGTAGTTAGATTTCCTTGATTATAGTTTAATCAAGTGTTGAACAATGAATTGTGTTATTGAGTTTGTTGATGTAGAGCTTGGAGCTTGAATATATGAAGTCTCATATATGTCATTTTGTGATTTTGATAATTCTCTTTTATCTACCTAGTTGTGTTTGATATTGAGATGATGCTTGATCACCAAATTGACTATTTGCATTAACTTACTCTTTGCACTCGCTAAGATGCATTCAACAAGGTTTTAAGAAATGCAGTTTATTGATTAAAACCTTGGACTTAAAGAGTTCTTTAAAGTTTATCATTTGGAAACTTAGTGATTTTTACTCCCACAAATATATATTTTGAACCATGATAGCCAAAACTCCCTTTTCAAGAGGATTTTATCACATTTAATCATTTTAACTTTCGATTTCTTATTCCCCAAAGATCCAAAAATATCTTCTTACAAATTTCCTTTTCAATTAGTTGGATTTTTTTAGTTCTCCAAGAACCAAAATCCCCCTTCCTAACCAATTTAGTTGCATTTCATGACATTTAGGCTATATTGGATCAGTTGCATTAGGTTTGAATTAAGTGAGACGACTTGAGGTTGCATCCTATATTGCAATCCTTGGAATTCAATTTTTTTTTATTCAACCTCCAAGAGTAAAACCAAAAGACGAAGTGAATCAGTTACTCAAGCCAACATTCTCGCTTCTGCTTTGTCCACCCCTGCTTATTTCCCTCTAAGGTGGAATGCTCCCCTGCATATGCTTTTTTAAATCCCATAGCTTCGGCAAATCATTTATGCCGTTCATCTTTAGTGTAAGAGTGCTCGATCAGTGAGTTATTACACACTCTTTTAAGGGTGGCAGCTTTTAGGCAAACCTTCAAGCTGTCTATGCACCCCTACCTCCTTCACTAAGTGGTCATTTAAGATGATCCGGGTTGCTTCCCTGCCCCTATCATATCTCTGGCCGATCTTGACCCTTATTAGTTTGAGGTCATATATAGTATTCAAGGTTTGCCTCAATTATGTATCGCTCTCGAGGCCTGCATTGAAACAATGCTTTACCTTTAGATTTCCAATTAACTACTGCATTATAATGCATTTTGGGAAGAACTAACTAACTCTAGTTTCGAGTGGCATAACCACAACTCATCTGTTAATTCTTCAAAACCAGTTCATTTGAATTTCGACTTAGTTTTACCTAAGCTTTATCTTGGTCATGGACAGATCACCTAAGTTCAGGTCATTCAAGCTTTTCTTGGGAGTATGACTTAGGTTATTTCAACATCGTAGTGCCTGGTACTCAAACAATGGTTGGAGGCATTTTGTCTACCCCTTCTTCCGCTAAAAAAGTAGGGACACCGTGCATTTTTGAACTGACAAAAATCTTTTTGCTAACCTAGCCCTCTCCATCCTTTGGGACCAAAAAGAGGTGGTATAGGAATATTCACCTACTATCCATCAACTTAGACCTTTCAACCTATTCTTAAGCCTTGAGTCACCTTTCATGGATGAACCTCGCAGAGGAACCTTTAAGCTTTCGGGGCATTAATAATCAATGCTTGCATTATTCTAGCCAACATTTTTGCTTCTGCTTCGTCAATCCCTGCTAGCTTCCCTCTAAGGTAGAATGCTCCACTACTGATGAATTTTTACATCCCACAGCTTCGATAGATCATTTAGTCCCATTCATCTTTGGTGTAAGAGTGTTAGATCAGTGAGCCATTACACACTATTTCAAAGGTGGATGCTTCTAGGCAAACCTCCTTACTGTCTTTGTAGCCCTACCTCCTTTATCACTAAGCGATCATTTAGGGCCTTGGCTAATGATCCGGGTTGTTTCCCTCATGACAATGAAGCTTATCCTCTATTGTCTGTCTAGCTAACCTTGACACTTGTTATTTTAAGGTCATATCTTGTATTCAATGTTTGCCTCGATTTTATAATACTCTTTGAGGCCTAAATAAAACAATGCCTTACCCCTAGATGTTGAGTTAACTACTGCACCTTAACGCAAATTGGGGAGAACTAGCTAGCTTTATGTTTGAGTGGGATTTCACCCCTAACCGCAACTTATTCGCTAATTCTTCAACATCTATTGATTCGGACCTATATTTAGTTTCACCTAAGCTTCATCATGGTCATGGATAGATCACCGATGTTTAGGTCCTTTAAGCTTTTCTTGGGAATATGGCATAGGTTGCTTCAGCACTGTAGTACCTAGTACCCAAATAATCGTTAGAGGCATTTTCTCTACCCCTTCTTACCCTAAAAAACCAGGGACACCATTCATCCTTGAACTAATAACATTCTTTTGCTAACCTAGCCTGCTCCATCCTTTGAAAGCAAGAAGTGGTAATACAGGAATATTCACCTATTGTCTATCAACTACGCCCTTTAGCCTGATCTTAGGCCCCGAGTCACCCTCCTTAGATGAACCTTGCGAAGGAACCCTTAGGTTTTCTGGGTATTGGATTCTCACCAATGCTTGCCTTTCTGGGTATGGGATTCTCACCCCTGCTAGCTTCCCTCTAAGGTGGAACGCTCCCCTATCGATGCATTTTTACATCCCATAGCTTCAACAGCTCGTTTAGTCGCGTTCATCTACAATGCAAGAGCACTCGATCAGTGAGCTATTACAAATTCTTTTAAGGGTGGCTACTTCTAGGTAAACCTCGTAGCTGTCTCTACACCCCGGCCTCCTTTATCACTAAGTGGTCATTTAGGGCCTTAGCTATTGATCCTGGCTATTTACCTCTCAACGATGATGTTTACCCCTATTGTCTCACTGGCCAACCTTGACCCCTATTATTTTAAGGTCATATATAGTATTTAGAGTTTGCCTCAATTTGATACCGCTCTCGAGGCCTGCATTGAAATAGTGCTTCATCTCTAGATGTCTAGTCAACTGCTGCGCCTTAACGCATTTCGGGGATAACCAGCTAGCTTTGGGTTCGAGTGGCATTTCACCCTGGCCATAACTCATCCACTAATTCTTTAACATTAATTAGTTTGAACCTCCACTTAGTTTCACCGCAGCGTCATCTAGGTCATGGATAGATCACCTAGGTTTGGGTCCATAAGTGGTGACAATTGCTTAATGAAGACTCGCTTTCTCTAGGACTCATGTGGATTCCCTTAACTAAGCGACTGCTTACGAGTCGCTAGCCCATTCTTTAACAGGCACGTAGTCAAAGCCCTGGGCTCCTCCAATTGGTTCGTAGCTTACAGTCTCATGCTCTATTTCACTCCCCGATGGGGGTTCTTTTCACCCTTCCCTCATAGTACTACTTTGCTATCGATCACCTAGGAGTATTTAGCCTTGCAAGGTCGTCCTTGCTGATTCACATGAGATTCCACGTGCCTCATGCTAATCGGGTTAGGGAGGAACCTAGTGATGCTTTCGGCTAATAAAATTTTTCCATCTAGGGTGTAGCACTCCAATGCTTCACCTAGTTGCATGATACTTGTATTACTCTCCCACAACCCCATTTTCATGGTTTAGGCTACTCTCATTTTGCTTGTGGATACTATAGGAATCACTTTTGCTTTTTTTTCTCTGGTTACCAAGATGCTTCACCTTGCTATGTTGCCTCTTGCTTGCCTATGAACTCAGTAGCAATTTGAAAGGTCGACCCATTTGGGAATCTCTTCATCTAAGCTTAATTTCAACTCCTCAAAGCATTTCATCGTTTACTATTCCTTTCCTTGTCTCTGGGTGCCTAGGTATCTACCGTAAGCCTCTCCTCATTTAAACCTTGCCCTTAACCTTAAGGTTAAGGCTATGCCATCCTAAGGTGCTACTAAACTAAAAGGAAGGGTCTTATCAAAGTCCATAAATGATAAATCATAGATCAAATTGTGGAATCCAAAAAATTGGGTGTTATTGTATAGCTTTGTACTGGCTAAGTTCACGAGTTGGGGATAAACGGACTTAAACCACTGTCATCTACCACAGGGTAAATCACTGCCTCTCGAGCACTCGACTGATTTTACGATAAAGGTCAACGATAAACAATAGCTGCCCCCCAATTATAGCTTACAACTTTCATTGTACTATGCTCTGTAAAGAGAAACGCTTCTCAAAAGGTGCTAAGTTGGAATCACATTCTAACTAAGGATTCTTGTGGTTGAAAAGGATCCACCTATAGGAAAATTAGGAATGAAGGGTTTTCTCCCCATTCTACCCCACTATTTGGTCTTAAGAATGCTTGTTTAAGAATAAGAATGAGTGATTTCCCTTCACTGACCCTTACTAACCATCCTAAAAGTAGACAACTAATGCATTCCATATATTTAGCAGGGTTAGATGGTTGGTCTATTACCCCTTGATTTCGTAGTCATCCTTGGGGTGACCCAGTAGTTCCCAGGGGTGGAGATGATGGGCTCGGTCCATGGATTTTCTGTTCTTTTGCCACATTTCGCTAACGGGTTGAAGGGAGATAGTGCAACAAACTGATCGCAGGGGCTAACTTAATCATCTTCCTAGGGATCACAGATGAGGGCACTCTAAGAGAGCCGCCGACTCTAACTATTGTCCATGGACGATCCATACTAGATCTGACCACTAATTCAGGTATAAGATACTATCATTAATGTCTAGACAATAAGACACCCAACCCATAATCGTAACAACCAAGTTGGATATACCCCCGAGCCAAGTGGAGCATGCATGAAGGGGTCAAATGCTTCTTCTATTATTTTCTTTGGCACAGTTGGGCCATCCTGGGTTTGAACCAGACACCTCATTTATTAAATAAATCATCACACCTATGGCCCAACTAATTGGGAGAGAATCAATAGATTCTTGGAAATTCATCCTTCTCGAATGCAGCATATAACTCTCTATTATACTGTGCTCTCCAAGTGTGCTTGTGCTCCCCTTCTTCCTTACTATGGCAAGTCTCTTTGAAATAATTCATATGAGAAGAAAAAATAAGGCATTAAGAGACCTTCCCAACCCTACCTTAGACTCTCTAAGATCCTTTTTCAAACCTGCTCCCATTTTGAGTCAAGAGATAGATAAATAGACATGTCCCATTTAACTAATTAGGGGCGCTTATAGTGACTGAGGGGGCCGAAGAGCAAGTTATTTATCAACCAATCGTTCTTCTTATGGCTATATCCAATCTCCTAATCCCTACTGAAAGGAAAAAGAATGTAACATTCTTTCTTTCTGGAAATCGTATTGATTGTAACTTCCTTTACACCTTTTAGAAAAGTATAAAAAAAGGGCTCGAATGGTAGATCCCCCTGTCGCCCTAAAGTAAAAGGGGTCATCTAGTAGTTCTTGGTTTGTGAGGATACGCTTTTAAGTGCTCCATTTTATTTTCCCATTGAGGACAAACCTAAACCTGTGCTCGAGAGATAGCTGTCCATATGCTAATAAGGGATGTATGGATTCTCGAGAAGAGAGTAGCTGTGGTGGTCCCCTCGCTATCTTTATCCCACAAGTGAATAGAAAGTTAGATCTACATTGAATCTCACCTGAAACGCCCCATCTATCCTCCTGAGGAGAAGTTTTGTTTTAAAATTTGATTTGAACAGGAGAAGTATACCATGCTAATGCACCTTCATTGGTCCACATCTCAGGATGAGGCGCTAATGACCACATTAAACTATCCATATGGTTGAGAGCCCTCATAGCCTAGGCACAATGACTTAAATATTAGGGGTGTGGTCTACCACTGAGTTATTAGCCACAAGTGAGAGAATTCTTATTCCCCTATGTCCTTTTTTACATCCCCATGCCCCTACTACATGGTGATATAGGGATAGGAAAAAAGAGAGATCCTATCAACTTGTTTCAACCTTAGATAATAAGCTCATAAGCGTGGTCTTACTTCACCATCATGAAATGAAAGACTTCTGTCCATAAGTTGAACTCATATTCATCTGTAGCTCCCTTCTTTTTGGATGTGAAGCAGTGTCAAACCAAAAAACCCAATAAGGATTACCTCTCTTTGAAAAGGAGGTGATCTAGCTGCACCTTCTAGTACGGTTACCTTGTTACGACTTCACTCCAATCACTAGCCCTACCTTCGGCATCCCCTTCCTTGCGGTTAAGGTAACGACTTCGAGCATGGCCAAGTCCTATAGTGTGATGGGCGATGTATAGAAGTCATGGGAATAAATTCACCGATATATGGATAATTGGTGACTAATAGGGATTTCGACTTCATATAGGCAAGTTGCAGTCTGCAATCCGAATTAAGGATGGGTTTTTAGAGTTAGCTCACCTCACGAGATCGCGACCCTATGTCTTAGCCATTGTAGCACACGTGTTGCCCAGGGCATAAGGGATATGATGACTTTACATAATCCTTACCTTCCTCCGGCATATCACTAGCAGTCTACTTAGGGTTCCAAACTCAACTATGGCAACTAAACATGAAGGGTATGCTCTTTGCGGGATTTAACCCAACACCTTATAGACCGAGCTAATGAAAACCATGCACCACTTGTGCCCACATTCCCGAAGGCACCCTCTTTTTCAAAATGTTTCACAGCATGTCAAGCCCTAGTAAGGTTCTTCTCTTTGCATCAAATTAAACAACATGCTCCACCAATTGTTCGGCCCTTGTCAATTCCTTGAGTTTAAATTTTATGAATGTACTCCCCACGCAGGATACTTAACGTGTTAGCTATAGTATTTCATAGGGTCGATATGCATAATGCCCAGTAACCATCGTTTATGGCTAAGACTATTTAGGTATCTAATCCCATTCGCTCCCCTAGTTTTCTTCTCTCAGTGTCAGTGTTGACCCAACCGAGTGCCTTCACTTTTTCTGTTCTTTTTAATCTCTGTACATTTCACCACTTCAACGAAAATTCGCTTTGCCCTTACCGTACTCTAGCTTTATAGTTTCCACTGATTGTCCAGGGTTGAGCCCTAGGGTTTGACGACAGACTTAAAAGAGCACCTATAAATGCTTTATGCCCAATCATTCTGGATAACTCTTTCGTCCTCTGTATTACTGTGGTTGTTGGCACAAAGTTAGCTAATGCTTAATCCCTAGATACCGTCATTACTTCTTCTTTGAGAAAAGAAGATCACGACCTATAGGCCTTCTACCTTTACATGGCATTGTTCTGTCAAGCTTTTGCCTATTGTAAAAAATTCCCCACTACTGTCTCCTATAGGAGTCTAGGTAATCTCTCAGTCCGGTGTAGATGATCATCCTCTCAGATTAGCTATTGATGATCGCTTAGTAAACTATTGCCTTAGCAACTAGCTAATCAGATGCGAGCCCCTACTAGGGTAGATTCCTCGTTTTGCTCCTCAACTTATAGGGTATTAGCAATTGTTTCCAGCTATTGTTCCTTTCCCAAGGGTAGGTTTTTACGCGTTACTCACCCATCTGCCACTGGAAACACCACTTCCCATCCGACCTGCATATGTTAAGCATACCGCTAGCATTTACCCTAAGCTAGGATCGAACTCTCCATGAGATTTTTATTTGCATTACTTATAGCTTCGTTTTTCGTAGACAAAGCAAATTCAAAATTGTCCTTCATTTCAAGGCATAACTTGTATCCATAGGCTTCATATTCATTTAAAGTTCACTTCAAGAAATATAGCCATCCATACCCCCTCCTACTCAATCCCACAAGCCTTTTATCCATTCTCATTCAATCACGATGGTGGGGGAGCGAGTCAAAATAGAAAAATCACATTGGGTTTAAGGATAATCAAGCTTGAACTGATGACTTCCACCACGTCAAGGTGACGCTCTACCGCTGAGTTATATCCCTTCCCTTGTCCCCATCGAGAAATAGAATTGGCTAATCCTAAGACAAAGGATCAAGAAACTCAATGTCACTATTCTTGGACAACTTGGAGTTAGGCCTTCTTTTTGCACAATTATGGATACGAAAAATATAAAAATTTATTATTATTAATTATTTAATAAACTTTATTATATTAAATATTATTCTAATATATTTGATTTATATTTTAAAATATTTTATTTATATTTTTATATAGAAATATATTTATAATATTATAATATAAAACATCTAAAACAATAACTAAAATTTGAAATAATTAAAAAGTAGAGTTTTTCACATTTCAAAAAAAAAATTGATTATTGCAATGTTTAATTATTTATTCGTTGCTCCCAAAAACTTATTGAATTACTAGTAGAAAGAGATTTTGCTAAAGAAAAAGCATTTAACGCTGCCTAGTATCTATTGCGTTCCCAAATCTTTTTTCGAATACGATTTTTTGATAGGGAAGTATGTTTTTTTGGGAACTACCATTCAAAAAAGAGGAGGTTATTTAATATAATTGGATGTGAAAGACATCTATAGTTCAAACAAATGATTTTTACTATTCATTAATTATCTTTTAAGTTTTCAAACTCTTCTCTGTTTATATAAAAAAAGGAAAGTATGTCTGCTTCGATTTCAATTTTTATTTCTATCATTTTTTGTTATATTCTACTTATATATGTGTATATGTGATATAATCTGACAAAGGGGGTAAGAAGCTAAGCCTTATTGATTCTAATGGCTAATTAAAAAAAAGCTGCAATTTTAGTAAAAAGTAAAGCTAAAGGAAAAATTATACCTAATTGAAATTCAATTTAAAAATTCAAATGAGACTAGCAGATAATTGGTTAAAAAAAGGCTATGTATATGTAAAGATAAAATGTCAAATCTCATAGCCCTTTAATATGAACATAATTAATCAATATAAACATAATTAATGCAAGTATGAAAATCAGCCCCAAAATACACAATACAGAAGAAACTCAAATAATTATCTTTTTTATTATTCTTATCAAGATCAGGTAATAGTTTTACGATAAGTCTCTACTGTTTTTCTATATGTATAAATTATTGCAATTTTGAAAGATTTTTCATTTTATTATTCGTTTTCTTTAGAATAAGCATTTTCCCCATGTATTTTGGTCATATCTTTTGACCTGTTTTCACTTCTTGGGTTGAATATGTGAAGTATTTGTAAAATATTTATACTAAATTAAAAATATTTTTTCATGAAAATTGCATTTAAGTCTTGTACATTTTTCTTTTTTTATTAGTTTCTTTTTTATTTTTTCTTTCATATTATTCTTTCTGAAAAAAGTTGATGAATCAAAGACAAGAAACAATTAATTAAAACATTGATTAAAAAAGTATTGAACATACATATCAATATTTGTGGATTATACCTTTTGTTACGCTTCCAGTCCCTATGTTAATAGGTGCAGGATTCCCCCATTTTTTGACAGCAACAAAAGAACTTTGTCATCTGTGGTCTATTCCAAGTGTTTAGTGATCAGTATAGTAGTGTTTTTTTGATCGATTTGACTATTCAACAAATAAGTAGCTTTTTTATTTATCAATATGTATGGTCTTGGACCCTTAATAATGATTTTTCTTTAGAGTTCGACCACTTGATCGACCCACTTACCTCTATTTTTTCAATGTTAATTACTACAATTGGAATTATGGTTCTTCTTTTTAGTGACAATTATATGGCTTATGATCAAAGCTATTTTAGATTTTTGCCTATGTGATTTTTTTCAATATTATAATGTTAGGATAAGTTACTAGATTGAATTTGATACAAATTTATATTTTTTAGGAATTTGTAGGATTTTGTTCTTATCTATTAATATGGTTTTAGTTCATATGACCTATTGCATCAAATGAATGTCCAAAAGCTTTTGAAACTAATCATGTAGGGGATTTTGATTTATTAGTAGAAATTTTAGGCCTTTATTAGATAGAGAGTAGTTTCGAAGATTTTTAATAACTTGAATAATAACAATAAGGTGAATTATTTATTTGTTATTTTGTGTGTCGTTCTATTATTTTCAGGTGTAATTGCTAAATTAGCCTAATTCCATCTTCATGTATGGTTATCGAATTCCATGGAAGGGCTTACTCCTATTGAAGCTTTGACACATGTTGCTACTATGGTAGCAATAGGAATTTTTCTTGTAGCTCGACTTCTTCCTCTTTTTGTAGTTATGCCATATATAATGAATTTAATAGCTTTAATAGGTATAATAATAGTGCTATCAGGAGCTAATTTAGTTGTTGCTCAAAAAGATATTAAGAGAAGTTTAGCCTATTCTATAATGTCGACCCACCTTATTTAATTTGATTACTCATGCCTATTTGAAAGCTTTGCTATTTTTAGAATCTGGATCCCTTATTCATTCAATGGAAGCTATTGTCAAGTATTCTCTAGGTAAGAGGCAAAATATTATTCTCATAGGTGGTTTCACAAAGCATACTCCATTTATAAAAATGTCTTTCTTATTGGGAACCCTTTCTCTTTGTGGGACTTCACCTTTTGCCTAATTTATGTCCAAAGATGAAATTCTTAATGATAGTTGGTTGTATTACCCTATTTTTGTAATAATAACTTATCTCACAACATGATTAAGGACATTTTATATGTTTCGAGTATATTTGCTTACTTTTGACGAACATTTAAACGTTCAGTTTCAAAATGACGGTGACAAAAAAAAGTTCATTCTATACAATATCTTCATGTGGCAAAGAAGAAAAGAAAATGATTAAGAAGAACTTTTGTTTATTATCTTCGGTAACAATGAATAATTCAACAATGAATAATAATGAGAATGAAAGGACTTCTTTTTTTTTTGGAAGAAGACATATCAAATTGATGGTAATGGAAGAAACATGAAACAAACTTTTATGGTTATTAATTCGTTTAACGTTAAATGCATTTTTTCCTATCCTCATGAATAGGACAATACTATATTATTTCCTATGTTTGTTTTAGTGCTATTTATTTTTTTATTGGAGCCATATGAATTCCTTTTAATCCATTTAATCAAAAAAGGGTTTTTGAGAATATATTGTTCAAACTTCTAACCCATTCTTTGAATCTTTTACATCCAAATAATAAAATTAATTCTCTAAACTGGTATGAAATTTTAACAAACCTTACCATTTCAATCAGTATATCTTATTTCGGAACAATTATAGCATCTTATTTATATAAGCTTGTTTATTCATCATTACAAAATTGGAACTTCTTCAATTTTATCATTGAAAAGGGACCTAAAAGAATTCTTCTGGACAAAGAACTAAATAGGATATATGATTTGTCTTATAATTATGGTTACATAGATACTTTTTATCAAAAATTTTAACTGGAGGTACACAAAAATTAGAAACATTGACGCTTTTTTTGATATAAGGGGGTTTGATGGAGTTATCAATGTGGTAGGTATTACAAGTCTCTTTCTATGGGGGGAGGTCGTATTTCTTCTTATATCTTATTTTATTTATTTTTTATGTTAATCTTTTTATTTATTGACTATATTTTTTGATTTTTTTTCAAATTTCAATTTCCTTTATCTAGTTTTTTGACTCTAGTTATAAACTCATTTCATAGTTTTTTATGATTTTGGTTATTATCAAAATTATAATGATTATATAACTCATCAGAGGAGCATTTTTCTGCTTTGAATAGGGGCATTTTTTATCATTTTCAAAAAAGTTGATAAATTGGGTGGAAAAGTAAAAGAGATTCTTTCTTTGCCATCACTTCGATATGTATAAAAAAAATATTGTGACATCTCCTTTCTTATAGCATTCAAATTGATTGTTTTTTATATTTTGAAATGGATGATTCCAACATTTAAAGTCGAAAAGAATAGTTGTAGGAGGTTTTTCAAACCAAAAGAGATCCTTATCTATCAATATTTCTAACTTCGAATTTTCTTGATTCCCATCTAGTTAAGAAGTTTCATAAACAGTTCTATTTTTATAGTATGTGTCTTTAAAGTGAAAAAGGAGTTCATCCTTTGTTTTTTTTCCTTTCAATTCATTTGGATCTCTTCCGTTTTGTCAATTTTGTCCAAATCCTCCTTTTCTTTTGGAAAAAGGGAAGAAGTAGGATTTCTTCAGTGGATGCCTGTTGTTCCTACCTGGTCCCCTTTTTTACGGAAGTTGTTTCCATTTCTACATCTATTTCTTTCTCCTTTTCTTCCATTTTTAAGGTTTCTTACATTTTTTAACAAAATGATGGTATTTTGCCTAAAGAGTAGACACAGGTAATAGATAAGAGAATGCTGAAGATTCGAACCATATAATTTCTCAGTTCTGACACAAGGTACTTATTCGATCAAATAAGTACATTAGATCTAATAGAATTATTTTGCTGCATCCAGACTAATATCAATCCAACTTATTTCATGAATAAAATGTGACCAATTAACCAACCAACAAAACTACTTGTTACAAATAACATCTTGTTGTTATTTCAAAACATATAAATGTTGACTAATCTGACTAACATAGAACTTAGTAAAATGAAATGGTTGACTAATTGAAATATGAGATTATTCAGGAATACACGTTGAATGCCAGGATTACATATTGAATTTCTGGTAATAGATCCGTAATCAAAAGAGTATTTGTGATTGTTCCAAAATAAATGAAATGAAAAATACGATAGAGCTAGGACGGTTATTGTATGGGGTCTACCCAATGTTAGAAGCAGAGGCATATAATAGATCAATATGAACATCATTAGTTTCCCTGTAATGAACCCTATTATTGTTGATACCTTCTTTTCAGTTCCTTCTTCTCCTTCTTCAATAACTCGAGCTTAGAGAAGGAAGAGATAAGAGGGCTCTATAGAGAATGTGCTCAAAAATCCATAATAGGGTCTGACCATAATGAATGAATTGATTATCTTCATACATAATGATACTAGATTACCTAATATAAAAGGTTTCAAAATCATCACAAACCTCACTTTTTTTCTATTGGAATTTCTGGATTACATAATTTTTGGATTATTGTATGATGATTTTAAAACTTTCCATATATATATATAGAAATAGAAAACAAAAATATAAGGAGATAGATTAGAAACACTTATGTCAATGATACCAAAGGTGATATAAATGAATGGAATTAGGCTATGGATGGAATATAATGAAATGGAGCCACTTTGAGGTTCCCTATAAAATAAGGCATGGAATGAAGACACTACGAAAAAGTTCGAAGAGTTACGAAAGAAACTTCAAGCCCATGTTAGTTAGAGGTTGAGGATGAGAATTGAACTCTATGAGATCGGATCTCCTATTATTCCTCAGTTGCTCAGTAGTAGAGTGGCCAGCTGTTAATGGATTAGTTGTAGGTTCGAATCTTACTTAGGGAGATTTAACTCACTTCGAATTTAAGAATTCAGAATGAAAGCGTTTGCTCTGGCAGTTAAGAGGAGGTAACTCGTACCCTAAGTCTTTCTTTTTACTGCATTTTATCTCATCATATCATATTCTATTATGCAATATTTAAGAATCACCATCAATGCCTTCGTGTAGGTAAGTCTGGCATAATCCTTTGTTCTATAGTCTTATTGGGGCTATTTATAACTAGCCAATTAAGAATTTTCAAATGTATTCGTACTAACAAGTGCATCAAAGATGCAATCATTGATCTCTTAAGAGGCCACAATTACCACGAGGAAACATATTAATGATGAAGGAATAGAATTTTGCTATGCTACTAATACTTGTACTTACTTTACTATTCTGCCCAAGCCTGGCTGAGGAAGAGTTACGAGGTGTAAAACAAAAAAATATGTTGATTTGGTCCAAGCATACTATATTTAAATTTTATACTATTAATGATAAATATAAATAAAAAGTAATGATAAATAACAAATAAAAAGAAAAACAAGAAAAAGGAAGGCCATTCTATTTTGACAGAAGACCCACACCTAAGCTTCATAGCTTTGGATCCACTATCCTGATTATGATTTTCCTAGTTTCTATTTTTGGCCCATTATTGGTGAGGAGGGATTCAAAAGCTAGACATCGTTCATAGCCATATGCTCTAATCCTCTAAGCTATAGGCCCCACCCCGTCTCCATTAGATTCGTTCCTAAAAGTACCCTGAAAAAGGAACCTTTCCTTTTCTCAGCCATTTCGGGTTAAGAAGATGCAAAGGCACCTCTATCTCTATAAGAACGGTGCATTCCGAGTTGTGAAGTGGGAGAGAAGGGATTTCATAATTGGTGTTTTGAATAAGATGATCTTTTCATTGTTTTTTCATATTGGAAGAGTAATAAGAATGAGGGGTGTTAAGATTTTTAACATCCTGGCGTCAAGTTATTTTTTCGTAGGACCTCGCCTATAGTATCTTCACTGTAATAAAGTTTAACCACTATGTTTAGGATGGACTGATGCAGTTCCTTTACACCTAGGACACTAGAATATCGAACCATGAACAAAGAAAGGCATATTATATTGGCTAGTGATTGTGCAGTTTTAGTTCTTGACTGGAGGGGACACCAAAGGCCTCTGCCCTTCCATTGCTTGGATCGATAGAGAGGAGAGAAGAGCTTTTAGTTTTCATGTTGTGAAAGATCTGAACAAGAAAAATTTATACCAAATACCTCATTAAATAGATCGGGTCATTTAAGAATACGGTTTAAATCTACTGGTCTATTAGGATGCCTCAGTTGCATGCATCATTGGACTTCCACTTGACACCTATTGTAATGATAAATGGCTCATCTCACTGTGACCTTCTCTTGAATTCTCAAAGCTCTCGTCGTTCCATCCCAGTAGGTGCAGAGAACCCGTTGTTGTCTTGACTGTGCTACTGGAGGTACTGGGAAATTCGGAATTGGAGAGCACTTATCTTTGGATGGACTTACCACTTAAATGCTTTTAGCAGTTATCCACTCCGAACTTGGCTACCTAACATTTATGGTGGGCACAATAACTAGTACACCAGAGGTACGTCTTTCATGGTCCTCTTATACAAGGGAAACGTCCTCTCAATGCTCTAATTCCCACACCATATATCGAAAGAATTGTCTCAAGACATTCTAAACCCAGCTCAATAGGCAAGTAACCCAACCGTTAGAACATACTACAGCCCCAGGTGGCAAAGGATCGACATCGAGGTACTAAACTTTCTCGTCAATATGAGCTCTTGGGAAAGATCAACTTGTTATCGCTAGAGTAACTTTTATATCTGAGCAATGACCCTTCCACTTAGCACCATTGGATCACTAAGATCAAGCTTTCCTCTACCTTTGCACTCAGGGGCTAATCTCCATCCATCTTAAGGAAATCTTTACACATCTCCATTACCTTTTAGGAGGCCTATGTCCCATAGAAACTGTCTACCTGAGACTATCCCTTAGCCCTTAGGTCCTAACATAAGGTCAAAATTCTAGCTCTTTTATAGTGATATCTCACTGATGGCTTGGACCCTCCCTAAAAGGGGGCCTTCTTTGCCTTCCAACTAAGGCACGTAGGAAAGGTCCAAAACAAATCCTAGGAAATAGTGAAGCTTCATAGGGTCTTTCTATCCAGGTGCAGTGCACATCTTCACATTTCACCAAGCCTTTCTCTGAGACAGTTCCCAGATGATTACGTCCATCGTATATGTCAGAACTTACCTGACAAGAAATTTTGCTACTTTAGGACCGTTATAGTTATGATCATCATTTACCAGGGCTTCAATCACCAACTCCATTGTCATCAAGGCACACCTCTTCCCCCAAATTTGCGAGGCGATTTTGCCTAGTTCCTTCAATCTAGCTTTTCCTAGGAGTATGGCATGGGTTACTTCAATGCAGTAGTGCCTAGTACCCTAAAAAAGAAGGGACAATATGGGTCCTTGAACTAATAACCATCTTTTAACCAACTTAGCCTACTTCCTCCCTCAGGACCAGTAAGAGGTAGTATAAGACTATTCTCCTTTGGTCTATTAACTAAGCCTTTCGGCCTTATCTTAGGCCCTGACCCACCCTTAGGTTTTTTGGGGCATTGGATTCTCACCAATGTTTGTGTTACTAATTTTGACACTGTTGCTTCTGCTTTGTCCACCCCTGCTCATGTGGGTGCTTCCCTCTAAGGTGGAACACTCCCTTACCGATGCATTTTTACTTCCCACAACATCGATAGATCGCTTAGGCAAACCTCCAAGCTATCTCTACACCCCTACCTCCTTTATCACTTAGTGGTCATTTAGGGGCCTTAACTGGTGATCTATGCTATTTCCACTCGATGATAAAGCTTAACCCTCATTGCCTTACTGGTCGAACTTAACCAAAATTATTTTAGTTAAGTTCAAATATAGTATTCAAAGTTTTTCTTAATTTGATACCGCTCTTGCCTCCCACACCGAAACAGCACTTTGGCCCTAGATGTTCAGTCAACTGCTATGCCTCAGCGCATTTTCGGGAGAACTAGCTAACTCTGGGTTCGAGTGGCATTTCAATCCTATCCATAGCTCATCTGTCAATTCTTCAACATCAGTTGGTTCAGACTTGCACTTAGTTCACCCAAGCTTCATCCCAGTTATGGGTAGATATCCTAGGTTTAGGTCCATAAGTAGTGACAATTGCCCTATGAAGACTTACTTTCGCTACGGCTCTGGTAGGTTATCTTAACCAAGCCACTGCCTATTTGATCGCGGCTCTGTCAATTCGATCTTATGATCGATCCTTGGAAACCGATCAAATATATAAAAGTTCAAAGATTGCGGTATAGGTTGCAATTCTCGGGTCGTCTCACTTAATTGGAACTAAGTGAAAAAGGTCTAAGCTAGCCTATATGTCAAAAATTGTAATGAAAGTTGATAAAATAGGGGTTTTGGTATTTTTGTCAAAACTGG
>JAOSBO010069670.1:0-28118 GCA_027563915.1 Erythroxylum rotundifolium | reverse complement strand
TCAGATGGAAAGGTAGAGACCTTTAAAGCTAGATTGGTAGCTAAATGCTATACTCAAAAAGAGGGTATAGACTATGATGAGACTTTTTCTCCGGTTGCCAAGCTTAAGTCCATCAGGATTCTTTTGGCTATAGCAGCCTATTTTGATTATGAAATATGGCAAATGGATGTCAAGATCGCATTTCTTAATGGGGATTTAGAGGAGACCATTTATATGGCCCAACCAGAAGGTTTCATTGAGCCAGGAAATGAGCATAAGGTATACAAGTTGCAAATGTCCATTTATGGACTTAAGCAAGCATCTAGGTCTTGGAACATTAGGTTTGATAAGTCTATCAAAAACTATGGGTTCATACAAAACCTAGATTAGCCTTGTGCTTATAAAAGAATACAAGAAGGTAAGGTTACTTTCCTAATCTTGTATGTTGATGACATTCTGCTTATTGGGAATGATGTGGGAATGTTATCTATAGTTAAGGGATGACTGAATGAACAGTTTTCAATGAAGGATTTGGGAGAGGCTAACTATGTTCTAGGGATTAAACTTATAAGGGATCGTAAGAACAAACAAATAGCCTTGTCTCAATTAACATACATTGAGAATATGCTCAATAAGTTCGCTATGCAAGATTCCAATAGGGGTTTCACACCTACTAGACATGGAATCAAACTTTCAAAGGAACAAGCACCTAAAACCCAAGAGGGGGTTAAATGCATGTGTAACATTCCATATGCTTCGGCAGTTCAAAGTTTGATGTATGCAATGCTTTACACTGGAACGAACATCTGTTACACAGTGGGACTGGTAAGCAGTTTTCAGTCCAATGCAGGAATGGAACATTGGATTGCGGTTAAGTGTATACTTAAATATCTTCGTAGGACCAAGAACTTAATGCTTGTTTACTATGGAAGTAATCTGATTCCCACAGGATATACAGATTCTGATTTCCAATCAGATGTTGATTCAAGGAAATCAACTTTTGGTTTTATATTTACTTTAGAAGGTGGTGCAATAGTCTGGAGGAGTATCAAGCAATCTTGTATTGCTGATTCGACTATGGAGGATGAGTATGTTGCTGCTTGTGAAATAGCGAAGGAAATAGTTTTCGAAAGTTCCTAAATGATTTGGAGGTAGTTCCAGAGGTAGAAAATGCCATTCTGCTTATTGGGAATGATGTGGGAATGTTATCTATGGTTAAGGGATGACTGAATGAACAGTTTTCAATGAAGGATTTGGGAGAGGCTAACTATGTTCTAGGGATTAAACTTATAAGGGATCGTAAGAACAAACAAATAGCCTTGTCTCAATTAACATACATTGAGAATATGCTCAATAAGTTCGCTATGCAAGATTCCAATAGGGGTTTCACACCTACTAGACATGGAATCAAACTTTCAAAGGAACAAGCACCTAAAACCCAAGAGGAGGTTAAATGCATGCGTAACATTCCATATGCTTCGGTAGTTCAAAGTTTGATGTATGCAATGCTTTACACTGGAACGGACATCTGTTACACAGTGGGACTGGTAAGCAGTTTTCAGTCTAATGCAGGAATGGAACATTGGATTGTGGTTAAATGTATACTTAAATATCTTCGTAGGACCAAGAACTTAATGCTTGTTTACTATAGAAGTAATCTGATTCCCACAGGATATACAGATTCTGATTTCCAATCAGATGTTGATTCAAGGAAATCAACTTTTAGTTTTATATTTACTTTAGGAGGTGGTGCAATAGTCTGGAGGAGTATCAAGCAATCTTGTATTGCTGATTCGACTATAGAGGCTGAGTATGTTGCTACTTGTGAAATAGCGAAGGAAATAGTTTTTGAAAGTTCCTAAATGATTTGGAGGTAGTTCCAGAGGTAGAAAAAGCCATTACACTTTATTGTGATAATAGTGGGGCAATGGAAATTTCTAAAGAACCTCAGAATCATAAAGTTGTTAAACATATTAAGCAAAAGTGTCATCTCATAAAGGAGATAATACAATGTGGAGAGGTGGAAGTGGTAAAGATTCCATGAAGCAAAACCTTGCCGATCCATTTACAAAGATGCTATCTCAAAAGAGTTTTGAGGGTCACGTAGCAGGGATGGGAATGAGGGATATGTCAAACTTGCTTTAGGGAGAGTAGGACATTGTTGGAGTTATGTAAATATAGTCCCTTGGGAAGCAAGTGTATTAGTACCTTAATCTTCTTCAGTTGTAGTTTTGTAATGGAAATATTTATTATTGATAAAATAAAAGAGTTTGGTTTTAATGAGCATTATATAACTAGTCATAAGGTACCAAGATTCTTTTGTAAGTAATATACATATATACAGAGATGTGTGAGAAACATGTATATTAGTAAAATCTAAATTAATGGATTCACAGTTGAATAATTAAGTTGGTTGCTTGATTGTGGTTTAGACTGTAGTGTTGCAATTTATCTCCGTGTAAGTAAAGGAGTATACTTCGAGGAAATGATGAGTTTCATATCATGATAGTAGTTTACTATCGATAATGACATTACTAAATGAATCAGGAATCAAGTATGTTTGCAAGAATAAAGTGGGTTGTTACTTTAATCTTAAAACATACAACTTAAGCACTTGCTTATTATGAACCATAATCTTGATGAGTGGTGAACTGGTATGTGTTTCATTATAATTCTTGATATGATTGGAATGGATTTTTACAGAGTATTAATCCAGCGTCTGTATGTTGGAATTATTAATTGAAAAATGTATCAGGGAACATTCACTCAAATAAAGAGTTTATAGTGATATCATCACTTCTAGATGTTTTAAGGAGATTTGGTGATTAAACAGGCACCAGTAGTTTGATGGCCTAGCTACCCATCAAGTCTTAGCACCAATATGAGATCTAGGGTGTTAATCACCATATAAAGTAAAACGGGGGATCTAGAAGGAAAAACCAACATAAGGGCAAAATGATAGTTTTACCATTTGTTATGCAGATGGCTATAATAAGGTTCTAAATAGGGTTTGCAATTGGATGTAAAATATGTGTTATCATAATATTTAATAGTTCAAGAGTTTAAATAATTGTCTTTAGCTGAATGACATTTAGTTAATAAGCTAGAATTAATTTTAATGGGATTAAAATAATTCTAGGCTTATTAGAGCTTGAATTATCAAACTCCGATAAGATTCCCCGCTTGGCTTCAAGGAAGGTTATCAAGCTATGTAAAAAATATAAATGGAGGTTTTAGAAGCCCATAATTGAATGTTGGGCTTGCACTAATTAATCATTAATTAGAAGCCCAAATATTCTTTTAGAAATGGGCTAGACTTCGGTTTAATGTAATTGATTAGATTAATTATATTAAAATAAACTTTTTTAAAGAAAGGAGTAGCAATTTCAGTTTTAATGGACTGATTGTGCAGCTTCACATTTGACATTAAATTGCTAAATAAAGATGGTCTTTATTATGGTTTATCATCATTAAATGGAGTTATGAACTTACCATTAAATGATTTAATGGTTATCTTTTAATGTTAGCATATAACCTATTAGCATTCATTGGATTAAAGAAGAAAGATGTGCATGGGATGGACTATCTTCCTTCTTCTATCTTCCAAAACCGAAATTGGTAGGCCATATTTAGGTTAATAGTCTTTTCATACAGCCATCTTAAAGATGAATGAGAAGAGTCTCATTTATTGGCTAGTTTAGGATTGATTAAAGTAAGAAGTGATGCACTGGATGCTATTCTATTCTTCCATTTCTATGTATAACTGAAATTGAGGGTGTAAGAAGGTATTCTTGCATGGTTTGACTCTCTCTCTCTCCTTTCATGCATGAGTGAGCCGGAATTTACATGAGAAGAGTCTCATTTTTGGTTCATTTCTTTTAAGAAAAATCTCCTCCAAACATTTCTTCTCCTTTCCTACCAAAGGATTTTGTTAACCAAGTTATCCTGGAAGAACAAGAGGTAACTCAAATTGGTTGAGGATACAACAACAAGGAGAGGATAGATTGACAAAGAAAAGGATTCAAAAGCAAAGGCTTTGGATACAAGAAGAAGAAGAGGATAGCGCAGCGAGGAATTAAAGCTATAGCGAAGGAGTCGGTAATATCTCTATCTTGTTTATGTTTATTATTATCCTTATACCATATCATGTATAGATTGGTATGATGATTTGGATATATTGCTTCCTCTGCAAATAAGATTTCTAAAATGTTTTAAAATCAACCGGTTCTCCATGTATGGCATGCTTTCTTTTCCTGATCCAACACTATAATCATGGAAATTATGCAAATTCCCACTGACGTAAGAATTATATTCCGAGACTTTATGCAGGGCTTCATTAAACCTAAGGTTTTTGGACTATAAAAGGATAATTAAGCCTCCATATTCAGCAGAGATGGCAACCCTCTATATAAACACCATCCTTGACGTAGTGTATGGTTACTATCTCCATCAGTGGAGACGGATAACAAAATCCTGTGCCCAGCGGTGTTTGGTTGCTGACACTGCCTATTTTTGTTTCCTGTTGGGCCCTGAAAATTTTTTTTTTCATTTTAGTAAGCATGAATTGAATGAATTTTGTGATCTTGTTGGATAAATCATTTTTAATTAGAGTTTAGTTATTATGTCAAGTTTAGGAGGATTTATTACATGGATTGATGGAAATTTGAAGTATTAAATGGAAGAATTAAGATTAAGTTAGAGTATAGTATGGTGTAAGTTACATTGAAGAATTAAGAATGCATAAGGCTATTTTGGGTGGATTACTTAAGGTTAGAAGCACTAAGGCATTAAAGGAAGGGTAAGGTGGACTTCCTCACCCATTAAGGGTAAAATGGGAGGAGGAAAAGATTGTCTTGTAAATAAGAAGACAAAATTGTGGAGGAGGGAGAAAAAAATCAAAAGTAAAAGAGAGAGAAAGAAGAAGAGAGGTTTCGGTGGAGTCAAAAGAATAGAGTTTTGAACTTGGTCACGATTTTGCTTAGTCTTAAAGAGAGAGTTGGAGGTTACTTAAGAAGGGAAAAAGAAAGAAAAAAGGAAGAGCTTTCTTTAGAACCAAGAATCTAATTATTTGGTGAAGAGTCAAGGTAAGTTGATTTTAATGTTTTGGGAGTTTTGAAAGGTTTTTGGCTTAAAAAGTTTGGAAAATTTATGGGTTTAAAAATTCTAGGATCCATATTAGTGCATGTGCATTATAGGTGCTCAAATATGAAATTCTATTGAATGGGGATTGTTTTCATTATTAAAGGAAATCAAGAGAGGCAAGAGGAGCAAGAGGAAAGACATCTTTAAAATCCAATACCTAAGCAAGCAAGGATTTCAAGGTGCGTTACAGTTTTATGATGAAGCAATAAGCCATTAATGTTCTCTTTCAAACCAAGAAAATTAAATGATTTCAATTACTTCATAGATGTTGCATTTATTTGCTACATGAATTATGTGATGATCTATGAAAAGTTTCTAAAAATTTTTCTTCTTGAAAAGAGACAAGTCTATGAAATCATGTTTTCAGAATGTTGCATATTTATGAAAAACAAGTTTTCAAGAATTGCCATTTCGGGCAACAAGTTTATAAGATCATGAAATACATGTTATGTGGGTTTGGCCGGGTCCATTCTGTTGTCAAGTGCACTTATACTGAAGGCTTCTCCCGCTTGCCCGCTAGTGATATGGAGCTCCTTTATGGACTCCCTCACGTTTACGATTACACAAAAACCACTAAGTGGGATTGTGCTAGCTCGTTCTGTTTATGACTTCACAGGACCATTATATGGAATTGTGATTGTTTGTTCTGTTTATAGACCTTCCAAACCAATTTGATGTGCTTAAGTGTTTGCAAGTTGATGCATACTTGACCTTGCTTTTGAATTGTTTGATAAAGTGAAAATTTTGTGAAATAAGTATTTGATGACTTTTCAAGCAAATTTGATACGGTTTCTAAAGTGTAAAAAGCAATGAGTTTTGTAAAAAGGGTTCTTGCTTGTTTCTTGATTATAAATCTGTTATCCACGAGCTTTAAGCTCACCCCCTCCCAAATTCTGTCTCATTCGGGTGATGAGAAAGGGAGTGAGTAAGCCAAGAGTCAAGGCATCACCCAAATCTGCCTAATTTCTTTTGTATTCTTAAGCTAGATTTTTTTGGAATTCAAGGCTTTAGCCACATTTCAAGTGTATTTTGTATTTTAGTTCTCAAACTCACTGGATGTATTGCACCTTGAAATGTTCAGTAAAGCTTTGTAATGACTTCTTCCTATTAATATGAATGGAATAGACTTTTGCCTATTATTATGAATGAAATGTCTTTTGGGTTTGATGATAATCACTGTTAAGATTTCACGTTGCATGTGACGATTAAACGAGTTGGAGGTTTTGGGGAATCAGTTGATGATTATATTTTGTGTAATCTATTTTTGGAATGGAATGAATGAGGGTGGTTGAAAAGATTTAAGTCTGCATTAAGTAAGGTAGATTGCAAGAAGGAAACACAGACGATAAGAAAGTCAAACAAAAACGATAGAACACAGACAATAGGAAGTCAAACACAGACGATAAGAAAGTCAACCATAGACAATAAGAAAGTCAACCACAGATGATAGAACCCAGACGATAGAACACAGCCGATAGAACACAGACGATATGAAGTCAAACACAGACGATAAGAAAGTCAAAAGTAGACGATATGCAAGACAGACGAAAGGAAACACAGACCATGGGCCAACCATAGATGACACAAAGGAGGAGTTAAACCAGTATGATTGAACAGTCACTTAGTTGGAAGAAAATCACAGAATTCACTAATTAATGGGATTGAACAAGAGTTGGTTATCAAGGATCAAGAACTAGTTGGGGATTTAAGCTATAAGTACAAGTCAAGGGACAAAATGTACTGAAGAGATCAAGATGAAATTTCAAGTTGAGGATTGTCCTGGTGAGGGCACTCCACCCTTGTGGGATATGTATCTAGATGTCACTTAGGACGTCGGACACGTGTCTCGCAAAGGTGGGGTTCCAACAGTTCTGACTCCGGATGACAGAAACACAAATTTTTATTCCTTCCAAAATTGAGGGAAAAAATTTCTTGTCCCTGTCACAGAAACAAAACACATTAAAATTGGACAAAAATACCCCCTACCACAACACGACATTATTAGTTTATAGTTTAACTAATTAGATAATAACTTTTTGACAATTTAATGTTCATTATTAATAAAATGCAGCGCTAATTTATTTTAATTATTTGATATGGAATATAACTAATTCTAAAATTTTCATTTTAAAATACATATACTCATGAATTTAAATTTTATTCTAAATGTTATTTTATAAGCATGAAATTTTGGAAATATTGTACGTAATAAATCTACTAGAAACTATAATTTATTCGAAATTGAAATTTAATTTCCAACTTTTACTTTTTAGAGTATTGATTTAGTATTAGTATTTATCATAACAAAAAAATTAAGTAGTATTACTTTATTATTGTACAGTTCTCATAACAAAATTTAGGACTGATAAAAGTACCAAATTAATATTTATAAGTTCATAAGAAAATATTTATTTTAACAAAAATTTCATTTTATTTTTATTATAAAGATAAAATCTCGACAAAATCGTTTTTTAGATGAACAGTATAGTAATTATTAATTTTTGTCTTCTATAATCAACTTTTTATTTATAATTAGGCATTGATCACATTGTTATAAAGAAATATTAATTAGGCAGTTATTCTAATTTAGGTGAAGAAATATTTCTGATAAAGTTATAAAATGCAATTTATGTAAATATTAAAAGAACTATTAATTTAGTAATTAAGTTACCAAAATAAACAAAGTTGTATTAGAACTTTCTACTTTTATAAGCCTTGGGTGCCAACTTAAAATTATTAACTTGTTTTATTTATAAAATCTATTTTTGAAATTGAAATGAGTTAAATTTGGTCCAAACCTTATACAATCGGGTTAAGTTTAATCGAATAATTTGAATTCATTCAAACAAAACTATATCCAACATGTGATAATTTAGACATATAAAAAATAAGTCTATGTATTAATAATTATCTATAATTTGTATTTCATATATTATATTGTATCATAAGTTATCATAAATTTAATTTAATTAAAATTTTATTGTTAAATTTTAGATATAATCATAGAACAACTATAATTTGTTAAAAGATGATAGAAACTAAAATTTTAAGTAAGAACTAAAGTTTTTATGTTCGTTAAATTTTTATGTTCCTCATTTTTTTAATTCCTTATTTATAGATACAATTAAAAAATACTAATACAAATCATTCGTTTTGAAATAATCAATGAATTACATATTTTCAATAATTTTACACTGTAGGGTACTTTGGTCATTGATACTATTTTCTATGTTCTGTCAACTGCAACCAAACACATTTCTGTCTTTGAGACAGACACAATGATATCTGTTTTGTCTATTACAACCAAACATCGTACTGCCTCCAATTTTTGTTCTGTTCTGCCTCCAAATTTTAGTTTCATTCCGTCTCAGCATATGGATCACAGTAACCATATGTAGTGTGAGTGAAGAATATATGTTTAGAGCCTTGAGGAAGGATTAAAGACAAAGATCATCATCAAGATTGGGCAAAATAACAAATCAACACCAAAATTCTAGATTTTGGCAAAGACGAGAGGAGTCTTTATATTCAACTTTTTGTCACTTTGATTTCTTCTTTTCTTTATAGATTTGGTTTATTGGAATGTTGATGATGTTATGGAGACCATATTAGGCTAATTTCATTTTAGGGATTGCTTTTGAACTATTTTGTAGAACTCCTATTTTATTGAATTGAATGAAGTGTTCTTTGATGATTGTTGTTTTTAATTGTTATCTTACAACAAATTGAGAGAGTGAATAAGATGAAATATATGTATGATTATACAACGAGAGTTGGCGACCTATAGATATACAATTTTATGTTAATTGAATAGTTAGAAGAGAGATCTTTGCTAGTTAATTGATCGCCTATAGGATAGTTTAATAACTAGTTGAATCGGTAGAGTCATTGGGTAGGCTGAGAGATTATCCAATTGATTCCCGATAATTCAATTAGGGACAAATAGTTAAACCTTGAGAGAGGATAATTAGTACATTTGGAAATTTAGGGTGAGACATAATTCAATCAATAGAATAGGAGGGAGATAAAATAGGGAAAAAATAATCTCTAGTCTTAGATTCTTGAGTTCTGACTTTTTTGTAATTATGGTATTGTACTTCATTCGTCATTGATCTTTTAGTTTTAATTTAATTTTCTATATTATTCACATTGAACAATTTCATTTCTTAAACAAAATTGTGTCTAAATTAAGCACCGTCTAGGCATCAATCCCTATAGGATCGATATCCCCTCTATTTAACTACATGTCACGACCCGTTCACTTGTGATTTTTTAGCGTAAAATAAGTAGACAGCTTTTATTGTCAACAGAAACAAAACTTACTCTAACATATACAACCCTGAGTAGAAGAATCACCCTAACTTCTTGTGGATAACCAATGCTGGAGGATAGTTAAGACCTCAAAGACTACTAGGCTTCCAATAAGATAAACCTAGCTCAATGAAATCTAAGATGGATAGAATTTTAGATAAAATAGGAGGTATGGATGATACACATAGAAGGCTTGAAAGCTAGTTTGATCAAGTCACTAAGAACCATGCCTCTTTAATACATAACTTGGAGGTCCAAGTAGGTCAACTAGCAGAGATAGTTTCTACTCGAAATGCAAGAACACTTCCAAATAATATCGAATCCATCCCAAAGGAATGAATCATGGCCATTACTGAGATCCAGGTAAAGAAGCTAGAACATATGAAAGAAGATGGAGACAACGGAGAGGGACAAATAATTATAGAATTCCTTCCAAGTGAGCTTGTGATTAAGCCAATCGAGGAACCTCAATCAAAATTTCCATACCTTATTATAGCTCATTAGAAGTCATATTCAAGTAAGGTGACGAAGAATTTTAAGGAGGATGAATAAAATAATGTTGAGGATATATTGGAACATCTACAAATGAGACTCAGAATAAAGGAATCAATTAAGAAGAACATTAAGGAGTGCATAGTGAAAGAAAATCCTAATGTAGCATAGAAGAAAGAGGAACTAGGTGATTTTTAAATTCCTTGCATTATCAATGTAGCCAAAATAGAGAAGGCATCCACAGATTTAGGAGAAAGAATCAATATGATGCCCCACATCTTTAGTCAAAAATTGGGATCAGGAGAGTTAGAACCTACAAAGATGCTAGTAAAGATGACAAACAGAGCAATTAATCGAACGAAGGGGATTATTAAGGATGTCCAAGTGTAGATCGATATTTTTACCTTCCCCACAGACTTCTTTATGATGGATGTTAGAGAAGATATGGAAACCCCTATGGTCCTTAAATGACCATTCTTGGCTACTTCCTGCTCCATAATTGACATTGATGGGGGTGAACCAAGTCTGAGAGTCGAAGAGCACCAAAGAGCCCTTATTATGTCGAAGAAAGATAATAGTTCTCCCTTAATTCTAGTTAACATCAAAGAAATGAACCTTAAGAACAACAGGAAGATATAGAGAACCTTGGAAGTACGTTTAGAAAGAAACAATCAAGGAGGAGAAATCAAAGGAAGGTTAAGAAGAAGGAAGGTGGAACCTAAAGCATGGTAGCTCATGCGCAAATGGTAAGATCGATGATTATGTTACCATTGCACTACTCATTTGAACCACCCTAAGCATAAGAAAAAAATAGAGCTATCAACATTAAAAGAAGCACTGCATGGGAGGCAACCCATAGATTATTAATTCCATGTTATTTCCTCTTAGTTTTAAATAGTTTGAATTCCGTATTATGATTATTTCGTTTCCAAATAAAATCAAGAAGGCATAGGACCTCAACATGAATTGGATAAGCAAGGAAGAAAAACAGAGGTGAAAGAGTTATAAAGATCTAAGAAGTGACTTCGAAAAAGTGTAGAAGGGAAAAAAGAAGAAAAATTAGAAATTGGTGGAAATATTGCAGGCCACGGTCGTGACCTGTGGCAGGGTAAAACAGTCCATGCAAATTTCAACTAATTTTTACCATTTTACACTTCCTTCACCTATATATTCATGTCACACTTTATTTTTTTGTTCACTTTCATTTGAACTTTATCTCTCTAAGCTAGAATCTTCAAACGCTCTCATTTCTCTTTAACCAAATTGTAAACTTCCAGTCTCTTACAAAATCCTACCTACTTGAAATCCATTATTCCGCGTGTTATGTAGTTAGCAGAGCATGGCCAATTATCAGGAAGAAATCAAGTGTCAGGTTGAAAAAAAGGAGACAGGGTAGCTAATCATGGAGCACCTTTCCTGATCTTTTCATATTAGAAAGGAAACCGCTTTCACTGTCTTTGCAATAGGCAAATTATAGTTCCTAAGTATTTTCATTTTGATATTTTAGATAGACAAGAATTGAGAGACAGGGTCGAAAATTTAGTAGAGAGTATTCAATGGGGACAGTTTATTCAATTTCAATGCCTAGTTTATGAAAAACTTACCTTAGAATTGTTTACATACCTTTAATTCGAATCCAACAAACCTAAGTAATTGTGGTTTTGGTTGTAGGTAGAAGCTTATGAGCTTAATTATGAGATTTTGCATGAAATTTGTGGTTTCCTTGAATCATCTGTAGTAGATTAGCATAATGATTTTCGTGTCACTCGTACTGGGCTGAACTAACTGGGTTAGAGTGTTTTGACACTAATAATGTGTACAACAACAAAATCAGTAGATAGGAACACTTGTTGCTGCACATTTGTCAAACTGTTTTTGACAAAATGGAAACCAACAAGGTTTCGACAAAGGAAATTTTCCGGTTGTTGTACATGGACCACAACATCCTAATTTACACAACCACCTAAATCTTTAATGCAATTATTGATACTTCATGTAAGAGGATCAATGACTTGGGAATGGGTTACTTAGTTTCAACCATAGCAGATTACTATAGTGTTGAGTGCAATGGATTCATGATTTACCATCCTGAATTCATAAACCATCATCATCTGTTCTGTGGCGGGATGAAATCCTGAAGTCCTATAATATTGAACTTTGGGATATTGGTGCCAAGATCCATGTCAAGATAAGGACCAATCAAGCGAGCTCGAGTGCTCAACATCAACAAGAAGAGGATTCGATTAGCAAGGAGTCTAAGGAGGAAGAAGAAATGTAAGAACCTGGTTGGAAAAAAGTGCTTGATATAATCTCCACCAAGACCAAGGTAATTACATATACACTTGTGAAGAAATCTAGAAGGATGAAGGAGATGGCCTACACTCAATGATGCCAAAGCTAGGATATACATCGTATCCAACTACCACCTCCGACACCATCCCCACCTCCATCATCATAAGGCTTTGCTTCTAACCCTTTTCTTTTTAAATTTAGTCTTTATTTTACTTTTTTATTTTAATTTATGTTTTTTCTTGTCGTGTGTGTTTTTTTGCCTCCTTCTCAAATTAAGGACAAAGTGCTCTTTAAGTGTAGGGAGGGTTATGTTTTTTTCTTTGAATGTGAATTATGCATACTGTAGGATAGTTTTTTTAGGTTGCATTTTGTGAATTGTGTGAATGTGTCATTGGCTTAAATAGATTGAAATTGATTTAATTTTGAACATAGTCTATTAGGTTATAAAGAGTCATTAGCACGCAAAATAAGTGAATTAAGTTCTTTGGTTAAATATGCAAGTTAATTAGGATTTAGTGATAGTTGTCACCCTCTAAATTGTCACATTCATTCATAATTTTAGGTCTTTCGACTAAAGTAGCTTTTCTATATTTTTTCATGAAAACGAGTAGCTTAATGAACTCAGTAGGAAATAAAAAGAAGTGCTTCTTAAGTTTAAATAAATAACTATTTTGTTAGCCTTTAGGTTATGAATAGAGATAGTCGCCAGTTGAGAACATGATGTAGCTGATTAACAGGATTGACACACATCACAAATGTGTGCCTCTGCGTCAAAAGACTATAATGACATTCCAACCAAGCAGTTTAATAAAAACATGACTTAGCTAACTAACCAAATCGACATTCATCACCAATGTTTGCCTCCTAGTAAAAGACTAGATGCATGTCCACAAAAAATTAAATAAAAAGTAAAAATGTTTTGTAATAAAACCTACTGAACTTGTAAATAGCTTGACTCCTCGCTGCTGTGTCCTCAACCAATCCGATCTACCACTTGTTCCTCTTGGATAGCTTGGTTATCAAGATCCTTTGGTGGGAAAGGAGAAGAAAAATGTTGGAGATTTTCCTTTGTATGTTTAGCTAGCTCAAAGAACAAAAATGAGACTTTCTCTTTTTCTATATTCGGCTAGCTTGAAAAGAACAACAAAATGAGAGCTTTTTGTTATATTCGAAAGTTTTGGAAGAGAAAACTAGGAGAGCAAAAGACCACCCACTTTATTTAGCATCAAATGCTAAAAGATGAGTTGTCCACCTCCCATTTGAACACATATTTGGTTCTTTGAGAGAGTGAGTGGAAAGCATTCATTCATTTCGTGAATTAAAGGAGCTATGTGTCTGCATTCACGCTTTTATTAAAAAGCATAACTGAATATTACAAACGAGAGAGTGGAGATCCTTAAAAAAGCACCACTTCATTCTTTAATCATAATTAAATGAATTGTCTCCATTAAGAGCTCACATTTATTCATATACGTTTATTTAGCATTAAAATGCTAAAAAACCTTTGCTACTTCAATTACAAAGCATTATGGCTTGGAGAAGAGTGGAGAGAGATAGCAAATAATGCACCACACCATTTATGTATGCTTTTTGTTATCTTTTAAAAGCCATTAAACAATTTAATGATGATGAGCATTACTTAAGAATGCATTGATCTTTTAAAAGCCATTAAACTATTTAATGAAGAGCATTACATTAATGCCCGCTACACTACAATCCTTTCATACTTTTACTAACCATTAAACCATTTAATGATTGATGATTTAGATTTTAATTCAATTAACCTAATTAATTAAATCAAAATCTAACCCAATATTAGAAGTTCCTTTAGGCTTATAATTAACAATTAATTAGTGCAAGCCCAATATTTATTTATAGGCTTAAGACGTAATTTAATTAACTATTGATTAAATTGTTTTGGTCTAATTGGCCTGAATCCAATTCATCCATTTCTCTGCAAACTGTCTCATTTTCTTTCCAATAACCTCCATTTATTTTTCTTACTTTCTTTGATAACCTTCCTAGAAGCTAAGTGGGAACCTAATTGGACTTAAATAATTCAAGCTCCATTAAGCCCGAAATTAATTTAATCTTATTGTAATTAGTTTCGACTTATTAACCACATGTCATTTCACTAAAGACAATTGGCTGAACTCTTGATCTACTTAAATTTATGAGAAAACTTATTTCAATTTATTAATACGATGTCCAATCGCAAACTATATTATGAACCATATTATAGCCATCCACACCATAAAGGGTAAAGTATTGTTTGCTCCTATGTTGGTTTTTCCTTCTAGATCTCCCCTTTTAGTCTACATGGTGATTAGCACATAAGATCTAATCTTGCTGTTAAGACTTGATGGGTTGCTAGTACATCAAACAATTGGTGCCAGTTTAATCACCAATCTCCGTCAAACATCTAGAAGTGAGACATCATTATAAACTCTTTATTTGAGTAAATGTTCCTTGATGCATACTTCAATTAGTAATTCCAGCATGCAAACACTGGATTGATACCTAGTAAACTTCCATTCGGATCATATCAAGAATTATAATAAAACACACATGAGTTCACCACTCATCAAAATTATGGTCCATAATAAATGAATGCTAAGGTGTATGTTTTAAAACTAAAGTAATGCCCTACTTTATGCTTAAAAAAAATAAACAGTTCCATAGTTATTTAATAGTGCCATTACTGATAGTCAACTACTATCTGATTTGAAACTCATCATTCCTTTGAAGTAAACTTCTTTATTTACATAGAGGTAAATCATAATTCTACAATCTAAACCATAAACAAGCAACCAACTTGATTATTCTACTGTGAATCAATTAATTTAGATCCTAACAACTTTCATGTTTCCGATACATCTCCATATATATGTATATTACTTATAAAGGAACCTTGGTACCTTATGACTAGTTATATTATGCTCATACAAAAAAAACAAACACCTTTTTTATTAATCGTAAATATTTTCATTACAATATTGTAACTAGAAGAAAAGCAAGTTATTTGTAAATACACTTGCTTTCTACGGAACTACATTTACATAACCCTAACAAAAGGACATTTAAAGAACAAGACAAAGGGACAGAAGGAGCCTTAGCATCAGCCACTTTTGAGAAACCTAGAGAGAATTCATCGGGAGATAGAGAAATAGAAGAAGGAAGAGAGAAGAGGAGAAGAAGCTGAGTTGAAATACTTCCTAGATCAGGGTTTTTTCGATGTCACTGCCTCCTATTGTTTGTTTAGATCGTATTTCTTTTTTATTTCCAATTTTAATTGTATAAAATTGGAATAACAACTTAATGATAGGATTTTTGAATATTGAAGATGTTCTAAACTCACCTTCAGAGTTTTATTTTTGAATTAATGAAATTTGATTGTTGAAGTGTTTATTAGATTGGTTATGATTTAATTTTGTAATTGTGTAATTTGATAATAAACTAAGAGGGTGAATCGAATGAAAAATGATTAAATTAGGCTAATGAGAGTTAGGTGATTTAATAGAATAATGATTGAATCAAATTGATAAATTGTGAGAAAAGAGAACTTGCGTTGGTTTTCGATAGTTTATAGAGAACTTCAGATAAATCTGATTAGGGCTTATGATTTAGGGTTAATGGTTATAACTCTAGCGATAACAGTTAACCTTATGATCATCTAGAACCAATCATCTGGTAATTTATGATCAGTTAGTGTAGCAACACACTCTAATAGTGTATATTCCCAAACATACCATCAATATTCGAGAACATACTCTACAAAGGTGGCATGCTAGGACAATTAGTCAAATTTAACACAAAATTTTTCATGCATCACATGCATCATTACCATTTCACAATAAATCTAATTCAAGCAACAACACATTTTTATTACAACTGAAGCTTGCTTTGGTTCGTTATATTTATAAATATAGACATTTGTGAATGTCATTACACTTTACAATTTACATAAACAACGTACAATATTTATGGAATACAATTCAAATATATACAAAATTCAATGAAGACTTATGCAGATGCAACTTATTGAACCTGGGTCTCGGTACTTAATTCATGGCTATAACACACGAGACTTAGGTGACTTTAATAATTGAAAAAAAGAAATCACGATTTGTGAAGACCACTATGTTCAATTTTTCCTAGTTTAATACAGTTTATTCATGGAAGTTAGAGTGACTAATTCCATCTAAGGTAGGGTAGTAGTTGTATCCCCCTTATTGCCTTTTGCCTATTATCAGCTTTTACACATTCCAAAAGACTCAAATCCAGTAAACATTAAATATAAATACATAACCCCCAGCATAACAATTTATTTTAAATCTATCGAAGGCCATCTAACAACATAACTATTCTATTTCCAACCGTAATTAATAACCGAACATAAATGATAGTTTTAAACATGTGCAAAAGGGAAATTCTTCAAATTTTGCATTCATTGCTTCATCAAAATAGAGTTTGTTTATGGTTTTAATCACATATCAAAGCCAAAATAGTAGCATAACATAATACATATCTGAATGCTCATGCTTGATATGTTTATAAAGCTATGAAAAGTAATCAAACTAACTTAGTTACAAAAGATAGATATCTTGGAGTTTGCTAAAGCTTTCAAGGATCAATTATCTTCTCATTCTACACCTTTGGAGTGGAAAATAATAGGGTAAGCTATGAAGCTCAATGGTGAATATTCTTATAGCTATTGGTGACAAGCCACACACAATAAAGCACACACAAATATATATATATATATCTGTGTGTGTGTGTGTGTGTGTGTGTGTGTGATTTTAATCTAGCAATTAAATTATTCACAGTTCTAGCTCAAAGAACTTATAGTTAAAAATGTTATCACATATATCATATCATGTATTTTCGTCCATCAAAACCTAACACTCAATTGTATATTATGCCTAAAAATTCAAAATGAAATGTATAAACATAAGGGCTTGCGAGAATCCCATAGATCGAAATGGAGAAACCGAAGTTACACCATGAACTAAATGAGTCCTATTCTTAGTAGCTCATGTATTGCAAGTGGGTAGCCGGGAGAAGGCTTTAAGCCAACATTCACGTGACAAACAAAATTGTATCTCTCTTGCCCAAACACAAACAAATTTTGATGCTCAATTCATTTCATAACATGTTCATACTTTCATATTTTTTATGCTTATTCCTCTTCTCAGTAATGCAAAATGCTGTAACATCTTTCAAGGCATAACATGATAATAAATCATAGAGCATTTTCCAACAATCACAATAATTCATATTCAAGCAATTAAGCATGCAAGCAAGCGAGAAATCAACCTATCGTCACAATAACTATAAACATATTACTTACCGAATTGATTGTAAGTCCAAACTTAAGTTTGCCTTTCCTCTTACTTTTGCCTTAGTTTTTCTTGGTTTCCTTCAACAACCAAACTTTCATTAAAACTAATATAAAAATAGAAAATCTATAAAGCTTTAATATCAAGGAAAAATGAGCTTATACTTAATCTACTCATGGTTTATCTAAGTTAGAATAACTAAGATCTAGATGAAAATCTATGAAAACCAAAAATAGGTATCTTGGTCCTCTCCTTTCTCCCTTCATTTCTTGCTTGTGAAACTCATTCTCTCTAGTTCCTTCTTCCACCAAAGCAAGAAGAAAAGATGAAGGTTACCTCAAACTCAGTTGAATCCTCTTCCTTCTTCTTGTTTCTCCTTTTTCTTTCTTTCCTTCTTCTTTTTTTCTGGTTCGTTTTGTCCTTCTCTTCTTCTAGTTACTTCTACGTTTTTCATACTTTCTTTCTTCCTTACTTGTCCTACATATCTCTCTTCATCTTTCTCATTTCTTTTCTTGGTTATTTAAGACAATTTTTAGTCCTTCCAAGGTTACCCTTCCATATTTAGTATAATGCCTACTTACTCCTCTTTTTTTCTTATGACTATTACACTGTAACTTAAATCTAACATTCTATTTAATACATGCAAACATATGTAAATAAATATATTCATGCCTATATTCCAATAGATTCTAATTTAATAAATTCTAATTTCAAAGAAAAACTTTAGGGTCCAATATAGTTGATCCCGACCTTTATCTCTTATTCAATTGTAGTGGCTAAACTCCATTTTTTTCTAACTAGAGATCTCCTCTAAGTGTGAAAGTCAACGTTGCAATTTTGGTAAATTTTACAAACTCAGTGGGCGAATCACCTCGATGGCTCACTTAAATCACATAACATAACAATTGACGTACAGTTTATATAATCACATGATTGATATCACTTCACTTATCAACATGTTGAATTAAATATCACTTTGTTCACTTATTTCACATTTCACATTTAAAACAATTTATCAAATCACTGCAATCATTTAAGCATGCTTGTAACTATCCCGTATCCATTATGGATATCGAGCTCACTAATATCTCTCCCTTATCCGTTGGAGATACAGGACTTATTATATATAATGAGCCTTTGGCTCTTAATCATGTTATGAGCTTTAAGCTCTTTTTCGGTGGCTACTTTAGTAAAAACAACCTTTATCTGTTCAAGCATTCATGTAGTGGAATGCATCATATTCACATAGATTCAATCAATCATTTGTGTTTAATTTACACATTCACATATACATTTTTCATTAAATTGATGTCTGACATTCAACAATATTGTTGAGAATCACTTATTTTGTCAAATTTACATCTGACAAGCACTTCCAAAGATTGTCATGCATCAAATGCCTCAGATATTCAATTTTGGAATCAATACATTCACATCACATAAAAATTCATTATAGAAATTTAAACAAAACAATTATTTAAAGTAGGCCATCTAGGTTAACTAACAGTATTCTCCAGATTGGCATTTGCTTCCAAGATCCAGAAATGTCTGGATGTTGATGTTCTATCCTGTGTATCAACATCATGCAATGAACACATTGCACACACATTACTAATTACACAATCACATAAACATTAAATTATACACATATGTATATGTGTAATGTATATGCATGCTTCAATTAACAATTCCAGGTAATTATACTTAATCACATCTCTTGATCATTTAAACCCCATCATTTTTATGTGTCTAGCTTATTCTTAGGTTTACACCTCAAGAACACTTTGTAATTCTAGTATCATAAATCAATTATTCGTTATTTATTTTCTAGCATTATATGATCTCATAATATCCAATTCTCATTCACCTTTACTTAATATATATCGTTCATCTTCTTTAATTCACATTAGCCTTCATAGGATCACTTTCATTCCTCTAGTGTCTCTCATTTTCCAGATTTTTTCTCTTTGGTATCAATCATTCATTCCTAAGTTATAACCTCAATTATCACCTCACAAATATCTTGCATTTAGTCACATAATCCAAGCATCATTCTAGGTTCAATTGAAGCTTCATTCAAGCCTAAACTAAGTCCAAATGCATAAGCACCTTATCCTTAATTGGTTTAAGCATTGCACAATCAAAACATTACCATCCAAAATCATTAACCACAGTCGTGGAGTACCTCCCCACAATCATGACAGAAGATGTTGCATCTATCCACATCCTTTTCTTACACTTTTTTTGAGATTTTCTCAGGATAAGTTTTGGTTGAATTTTTGATGGCCATTTACATATAGAAACTTAGGTTTCTAAGAAATAAGTTATTCTAAAACAATGTTCCAATATGTATTAAGTTTATAATGAACTAAAGTTCATACAATTTGGTTAATTATTCCTAGAGTTATACCCAAAATACTACGTACAATTCTTAAATAGGGATAGCACCCAGTACTCAAATTCAAGAAAAATTTCAAAACCTTTAATGATAGAATTCAATTTCAATTCTTCATAAAATTATATCCACATGTATCTAGTTTAATCTAAATTAGAAATACATTTGGATATCTATAGATCAAGAAATGATCAAAATATAGATGCCTATTCAGTGAAAACATTCCACCTAACATATTCCAGAACTCTTCATCATCATCTTTGTCCTACTTCATCTGTTTTCAAGAACATCACGTCAACATCCTTTTCTTTGGCTTTAAACTCATTTTAGTTTGCCTCTAAATCATCTACTTAGTAATCAAATTTTATGTACTCTTTCTACATCATCATAATGTTCTTTCTATATCAAAATCATCTCTATAACATCTTATGAATCATTAGTCACCATATTCATAAAAACAAGATATGAATGTGTTCATTTCTTTACCCACGTTCCAACATATATGCATGTTAAGTCATCAATTTGCATTTATTTGATACTTAATTATCTTTAATGTGTTGAAATTTTTATCTGAAATTAATGGAATTATCTTATAATTGTTTGCAGATGATTTTCAAAACCTTAGAGATGAAATTGAATAAAAAAGATGGAAAAGAAATGAAGAAAATAAGAAATTCCAAATCTAGAAGCAATTCAGTCACTAGTCATGGCCACGTCTAAGGATGGAATAAATCTGCAGATCTATTTTCAAAAGTCAAATTCGAGATTCTCACCATCTTTGAAGATTATGTTGCCATCTCTTAAGGGGATTGACCACCCGAAATTGGGGGAGAAATTGGACGAAGAAGCATAAAAGGAGAGAAAATTACTGTTCACGCAAGCTAGCTTAGAGATTTTCATTTCTGCTATTTTCTTTCAGTCTTTTATGTTTTCTGCACTTCTTCCTTTAGTATTTTCATATTTTTCAGTAAAGGACCAGGGATGGAGACTTTATGCTTTGTTATTTCTTTTGTTTTCAATTCTAGCATGAGTGGCTAAACTTTTTGTCTTGGTTGAGGGGATCCATGTTATCCGATAGTATATGTGAGATGTTTTGAATAAAGTTTACATTGTTAACAAACATTGAATATCTTCTGATCTACTTTCTAATTGAATTCATTGGTTTTTATGTGTGCAACTAGGGATTAATGTGTTCAATTGCTAGATTAATGAAATATGACTTTCCGTTTCGCTAATCACAAGTAGCAATTAGGATTTTCTTCTCTATGTTAGAGTTGAAAAATTCTAACGAGATATTCGCTTGATTGATTGCATGTCATACATGTATTTCACTTGCTCATTGGTTCTTGGTTCGTAAAGCTATTATCCAATTAAACCTACAATCGTATCTAGGTTGTTGTTTAATAAGAATGCTAGGATACATGTTTCTAGTTATTACTCTTAAGAGAAAATATTTCCAATAAATGTTTGTTAATGATTACAATTTTATGTAGATGATCTATATTAGTGTGATAACATCGGTGACCCGAAAACCAAGGTATTTTCCCATTAATTTTTCATATTCAATTATTGCTTTTGATTTGCGATTTTTCTTTTACTTCTTTTTATATATTGTGTGAATTAAGATTCCCCCACCTTAAATTCATTACTTTGTTCCATTTGAATTTGTAATTTCGTTGCCGTTAAGATTCCTCGTGGGAACGATATCCGCTTATCGCTACTATATTAAAGTGTATTAATGGAAGTAATTTCTTTTGAATTTGGATGCAGGCGATAGCAGTACCAAATTTTGGTGTCGTTGCTGGGGAATTTTTAACGGTTTATGTATGTTACGCGGTCAAATCAATCAGAGAATTTACAGTACAACCCTGAAATTGAGAAGATAGTGAAAAGACTTTGAAAACAAACCAAACTTCCAAAAGAGACCTAGAGAATGGATAGAATAGCCGCAGACCTCACTCTTCGCAAACTACCCGCACACACTGATGCTTAATAGCCTGATTGCATCAATTTTCCGATTTTCGGTGATAACAATACCTTTGAATTAAAATCTGGGTTGATTCATTTGTTGCCTATTTTCAGGGGTTTATCGGGAAAAGAACCGTACAAGCACTTGAAGGAATTCGACCTAGTTTGCACAGGAATAAAGCCGACGAATGTGACAGAAGAGCAGATTAAGCTAAGAGCCTTTCCATTTTCTCTAAAAGATGATGCTCAAGATTGGTTGTACTATTCAGCTGGAGAAAACATGCAAACATGGGCTACAATGAAGAGACTTTTCCTCGAGAAATATTTTCCAACATCGAGAGCATCCAAAATTTGAAAGGAAATTTGCAAAATTCGACAACATACAAGAGAAACACTCTACGAATATTGGGAAATATTTAAAAAACTTTGTGCTAGTTGTCCCCATCACCAAATAACTGAGCAATTGTTAATTCAATAATTTTATGAAGGTCTGTCGCTCATGAATAGGAGTATGATTGATGCTGTAAGCGGTGGCGCCTTAGTTGACAAAACGTCAGCGACCGTAAGGGAATTGATCGCGAACATGGATTCCAATGCGCAACAATTTGGAATACGTACTGGGCATGGAATAAAAGCCGTGAATGAAGACAACGTGGCCACGTTGGAGGAAAGATTGGATGACCTTACTTCTTTGATGCCACAATTGGCAGTCATGAAGAAATAAGAAACAAAGGTATGTGGCATATGTTCAATGTTAGGGAATGCTACTGATTTATGTTCAATTTTACAGGAGGAAAACATAGAACATGTGAATGCCATGGGAGGATTTACTGGACCAAGTCAAAGGAAGTACGATCGATTTTCCAACACCTACAATCCGAGTTGGCGCAATTACCCGAATTTGCGCTATGGAAATCCACAAGGACAACAAGTGACCACAAATTTTCAACAGCATAGATAACCATACGTGCCGCGACAAAATCAAAATATAACATCCAATTCCGAAGGTAAGTCTTCTTTGGAAGAAATAGTTCAATCTTTGGCCACTAACTCTTTGACGTTTCATCGAAATATTGAAGCAAGTATCAGAAACATTGAAAATAAGATGAGCCAAATGGCAACTACTATTAATCGATGGGAAGTGAAAACTTTTGGAAATTTTCTGGCGCAACCAAAGATCAATCCAAAACAGAGTTCGAAGGCTATTACATTGCAGAATGGTAAGGAACTATAGGAACCACTTTCGACAAAATTCCAAAAGAGAAGTAGAGGAAGAAATTACTCACATAGCACCTTCACAAACTGACTTGATGCAAAAAGGGGTGAAAAGCAAGAAGCTCTAACCTCCTTTTTCAAGTCGATTTGCAAAAGCGAAGAAAGAAGAATAAGAGAAGGAGATTTTGGAGACTTTCTGAAAAGTTCAGGTAAATATTCCTCTCCTTGATGCAATTAAATAGATTCCACGATATGCTAAATTCCTTAAGGAGCTTTGTACGTCAAAGAGGAAATTCAAATTTGATGAGAAAGTCCAATTGGGAGAAAACGTTTCAGCAATTTTGCAAAAGAAAAAGCTTCCACCGAAATGTTAAGATCCAGGTACATTTACTATCCCATGCCAAATTGGTGATTTGTGGATTGAAAGAGCTATGTTAGATTTAGGTGCATCCATCAATGTTATGCCTTATGATGTGTATAAATCTTTAAATGTTGGACCTCTTAAAGAGACTAATGTGGTGATTCAATTAGTAGATCGCTCAAATGCTTATCCGAAGGGTGTGTTAGAAGACATATTGGTTCAATTAGGGAACATGCTTTTTCCGGCTGATTTTTACATTTTGCAGGTAGGCATTGATGACGCATCTTCCTCCACTCTGATTTTATTGGAAGGTCATTTTTGAAAACGAGTAGAACCAAAATAGATGTTCATAATGGATCTTTAACTATAGAATTTGACGGTGACTTAATTAATTTCAATATTTATAATACCATGAAAATTCCAGATGATGAATAGTCTATTATTTTTGTGGATTTTATTTATACATGGGTGCAGGAAAATTGGATTTTGGAAAACCAAGTTAGGTTTGGAATAATCCTTGAAGGAGGAAACACGTCACAAAGAGGTGAAGAGTCGTTATTCTTTAATGGACAATTAGAGAACGCATCTCATTGGCAAGATAGGGAAGAATTGATGTTAACTAGTGAACCACCAGCTGCACCACATGAGAGGTCATCTTGCATGGAGACAACCAAACCCCTTCATCAGCTCACGTCCATGGAAACATCAAAGAGGGTGGATAAATTGTTGCCATCGTTGACTAGCCCACCAACATTGGAATTAAAGAGCTTACCTATTCATCTAAAATACATCTTTTTAAGTGAGAAAGACACATTGCCTCTTATTATTTCTAATCAACTTTTAGATGTGCAGGAAAGCCAGCTAGTTAATGCTTTGAAGGAGAATAAAGAAGCTTTCGGTTGGACAATAGCTGATTTGAAAGGTATTAGCCCCACTCTCTGCATGCACCAAATTTTGATGGAAGATGAAGCGAAGGAGTTGAGGCAACCACAACGCCATCTAAACCCACCCATGATGGAAGTGGTGAAGATAGAGATTTTTAAGCTTCTTGATGCGGGCATCATTTATCTGATTTCAGATAGTAAGTGGGTAAGTTCGGTCTAGGTAGTACCAAAGAACACGGGTGTGACTGTGATTGAAAATAGAAATTGTGAGTTAATACCGACTCGTGTTCAAAATGGTTAGAGGGTATGTATAGATTATAGGAAGCTAAATTCAGTTACTAGAAAAGATCATTTTCTGCTTCCATTCATTAATCAGATGCTTGAAAGACTTGCGGGTAAATCTCACTATTGTTGTTTAGATGGCTATTCAGGATATCATCAGATTTTGGTGGCACCTAAGGATCAGGAGGAGACAACCTTCACATGTCCATTCGGCAGTTTTGCTTATTGAAGAATGCCATTTGGATTATGGAATGCACCCGCGACTTTCCAACGGTGTATGGTAAGTATTTTCTCCAATCTTATGGAAAATTGCATGGAAATTTTTACGGATGATTTCACAGTATATAGGGAGTCTTTTGAAATGTGCATTGTCAACCTTGAAAAAGTGCTAAAACATTGCATTGACACTAATTTGGTTTTAAATTATGAAAAGTGTCATTTCATGGCTGATCAAGTCATTATTTTGGGTCATACTATTTCGTCAAAAGGAATTGAAGTCGATAGGGCTAAGATAGACATTATTCGATCTTTATCTTACCTCGCGAATGTGCGGGAAGTCCATTCTTTTCTTGGTCATACAAGATTTTATCGGTGATTTATCAAGGATTTCTCCAAAATTGCGTGACCCATATATAGATTGCTCCAAAAGATGTGAAATTTGATTTCAACGAGCCATGCAAAAGGGTGTTTGATGAACTCAAGGAGTGACTCACTTCGGTGCCGATTATTCAACCACCAAAATGGGCCATGCCTTTCGAGTTGATGTGCGATGCTTCAAATTATGCAGTTGGCGTCGGTTTGGGCCAAAAAGTGGACAAGGTACCTTATGTTATTTATTATGCTTCTATGACACTTAGTGATGCCCAGAAAATTTATTCTATGACGGAGAAGGAGTTTTTACCTATTGTCTTTGGATTGGAGAAGTTTCGATCATATCTATTGGGGATGAAGGTGAATATCTATTCAGACCATGCAGCTCAGAAGTATTTGGTGAACAAGAAAGAAGCCAAATCGAGATTGATTTGATGGATTTTACTACTTTAAGAATTTGATATGGAAATCTGCGACAAGAAATGAGCTGAAAATTTGGTGGTCGATCACCTCAGCAGGATCACACCAAGTATCGCATTTGATGTTCTTCACGACAAATTTCCGAATGAGAGTCTATTTACAATTCAACAGGTAATTCCTTGGTATGCGAATTTAGTGAAATTTTAGTAACTAATTCTTTACCCAGTAATTTATCTAGAGCTGAGAGAGATAAAATCAAGCGAGAGGCTAGAAATTATGTTTGAGATGAGCCTCACCTTTGGAAATTTTGTTCTGATTAGATTGTTAGGAGATGTGTCACAAATGATGAAATTCCATCTATTTTACATTTTTTCTATTCAGCTGTGTGTGGGGGACACTTTAGTCCCAAAAGAACTACTCGTAAAATTTTAGAATGTGGACTAGTTTGGCCTAAGTTATTTTATGACTCTTACATGTTTTGTAAGTTTTGCAATCACTGTCAAAGAATTGGTAACTTGGGCTCGAGGAGTCAAATGCCACTTACGAACATTCTGGTATGTGAGATTTTCGATGTTTGGGGAATAGATTTTATGGGTCCTTTCCCTTCATCTTTCGGTAAGAACTACATTTTGTTAGTTGCGGATTACGTTTCAAAATGGGTTGAAGCTAGGGCTACTGTATCTGACGATGCTAAAACTGTGATTGATTTTTTTAAATTGAATATATTTGTCAGGTTCGAAATGCCTCAAGCTATCATTAGCGATCGAGGAACCCATTTCTGCAACAAAATTTTTGAAGCTTTGATGAAAAGATGTGGTATCATACACCGACTTTTTACTACCTAGCATCCGCAGATGAGTGGGCAAGCTGAAGTGTCCAATAGAGAGATCAAATCTATATTAGTGAAAGTGGTGAATCTGAACCGAAAGGATTGGAGTCTAAGATTGGACAATGCTTTGTGGGCATACCAGACGGCATACAAAACTCCTATAGGTATGTCGCCTTACAGGTTAGTTTTCGGTAAGCCTTGTTGTTTACCTGTGAAAATTGAGCATAGAGTTTATTGGGTTGTGAAGCAGTTGAATATGGATCAGGTAGAGGTTAGTAACAATAAGAAATTACAATTGCAAGAATTAGAGGAGATTTGTAATGAGGCTTATGAAAACGCGAAAATTTATAAGGAAAAAACTAAAGCCTTTCATGAAAAAATGATTTCTAGGAAACATTTTTCAATTGGATAAAAAGTGCTTCTTTATCATTTGAAGCTTAATTTATTTCCAGGAAAATCACGATCTCGTTGGCTTGGACCGTTTATTGTTACTAACACTTTTTCGCATTATGTGGTAGAAATTCAAAGTTTAGATACCTCTAAGGTATTTAAAGTTAATGGACATCACCTGAAACCGTATTATGAAAACTTTTCGGTCAAGCGAGCAGAAGAAATAGAGTTGGTAATCCCAACCTATTTCTAACCGGGTAAGTAACGAAATATATCCAGCTAACGACTTTAAAGAAGCACATTCAGGGAAACCCGTAAATTTTTTAGATTTGTTCGTGTTATTTATTTTTAGCAATTTTTATTTCATTTCATTATGTTTATTTCCTTAGTTAGGAATTTAAATTCACATTTTTAATTATGTCATTTTAATCTTTTCATTTTTAAACTATAAAAAAATTAAAAAAATAAACAAAAAACAAAAATTTTGATTTTACCGCCACCTCTCTCATTTCTCCCCCTTATTTCCCCTTCTGATTTCATCGAAATTCTCCTTCCTGTCTCAAATTCAAGCACCACGCACATCATCACCCATCTTTAACACTCACTCCTACTTGCCCACCATTCACTTACGTTACCCCTAGCCTTCCTTGCCCACTCAACCATCTACCATAATTTGTCCTTTTGGGATTTGCGTTATTGTCTTTCTCTTTTTCAGGTTGTCTTCCATGAAATTAACACAATGCTCAGGAAGAAAAGTGACTCCCGCAGGCTACCCACGCCTATACATTTTGCTGCTGATGTTTCTCCACCTTTCCACACCATCGAACCACCTTGCGCGACATCCGCCAACACCTTGATTTTGGCTCTTCCACAATAGAGAAGCTTTCTTTAACTTTTGCATTTATTTTTATGCTTCTTTAACATTAAGGAAAATGTTGGTCTAGGTGTGGGGGAACGAATTGGAATTTTGATGTGTGAATATTTTCGACTTTTGTGTGATTTTTAATGAATTTTGCATTGGTTATGCATGTTAATCCGTGAGGCTTGGTCATATTAGTTTGGCTGAGATTGAGTATATGCATGAAATTAAATTGGGCTAAGTGAGTTTTAAGGTGAAGCATGTTGATTAATTGTAATAACTGATCTTATAGGCTTGGTCAAAATTTCGACATTTGAGTGAAGAGGTAAATTGTGGAATTAAGGTGAATTCTTGAATTAAACTTGTGAG